>JACCGJ010019883.1:0-67287 GCA_013407085.1 Atriophallophorus winterbourni
ATTAAACATTTGTAAACCCTTCTCAAAACTGGCTCATTTATGTAGCCCGCCAGCATGCTTAACAGACTCTATAGGAGCACAATTTCAATCAAACTCGAGTGGTGTGCCTACACCTCGCATTCAATGAAGCTTCATTACCGAGTTGAGCGACATCAACACGACTTGTTCCTCGCGGTTTTTGTGGCCTTGGAATCTGAAATCAGCTAACCAGTCGGCCAGATTCGCTCGTGAGTACGGTGGCTATTAGCTGAGTTGTAATTCTGTTGATTCAACGGTTGTCAGTCGCAGTGGTGGATAGCTCCACTGTTTATAAGCTCCCCTATGGCACGCGTTCTCAACATAGCCTCTGACAACCAAGTCGAGTTTCTGGGGTGCACGAGTGGCTCCCCGAGCCCGGCGGAACTGCTTCTACCAACAGGAGAAGGGGCGAGGGTGAGTGACTGGCGCCTGAAAACCAGTTTGCTTCGGGCAGATGTAGTTCGTTAGCTACCTTGATTTTAAACCTCCGCTGCCTTGTGGGATACCCGATCGCGGGAAAGGCTTCGGGAGAACGGAATCTGGTAGACGTTAGTTGGTGCACACCACCTCGTTATTGCAACTCCCTGCTACCTTGCCGGTTGCACTTGGTTGTGCAAAGGCTAGAGAAGCTAACTCGAACGAACGCCGAGTAGTGCTGGGGACGCCGCTTTGTACCAAAATCCCCAAGAACCTTCATTGAAGTCGACTCATCTTCCAGGAAGAGATAGTCACCCAAAAGTAAAGTAAGTAATCCTGGTCTTGAGCACATCAGGACTTCTCGTGTGCACTGGTTTGCCCCTGTGGCTATTTACTCGATCCGTTTTTGTTCATTTGCTAACCACCACCTTGCTTCCGTCAGATATTCATTGCCGATAACCAAAAGAACACCGACGTGACGCGCATCGACAAACTGCGACTCTACGGGAGCCCGGTGAGTACCACAAATATGCAGAACTTCAAACGGGTAAGTCTCCTCAATCACACGCCCCCTTTATCCCATTGAAACGTTTGTTGAATTGTGTTATGATGGATGTGTCGTTGATGTTGCAGCACAGACTGTGGTTGCGTTCTATCAATCTATGCGTTGTTCTTGACCAAACAGCCAGGAAAACAGAACAAGACCGGAATGGGAGGTTGATCGGGAGTCCAAGCGCCCAGTGTGTGCGTGCGTTTCGACCGTGGACATGGTTTGTATGTATATGGCAACAACAGAGTGGGGGTACACCATAATCGGGGGAAGGTGCATAGTGGGAACGACGGATGTTGGTTGTCATGGGCGAGTCAGACAATTTGAATTTAGTGCAGATGGGTTTTGTTACCAAGGTACAACATGGCTTACCCAATAGCAATTTCTCTCTGTTGCGACTTTGGTCGATCCGATAATCCGGCTTGTTTTATTCGTTATGAGGGTGCCCTCCTAACAGATTCCCATCATGTTGTAATGTTTACCGGATCGATTAAAACCAACAATGATCCAATCGAATGTCGTTTTGGGCATTCACATTCCCTCGAGATTAGCGAGTAAGTAACCCGCACAGTGAGAGATCTATCAAGTTGTACTATCGTGTCCGTCGTCACTTACACAGAATTAATGCATTGCGCACTGTTAGGAGGGCACCCTACTAACGAGTTCGCAACGGAGGAAAAATTGTTGTTGGGTGAGTCATGTTGTACCTCGGTAACAAACCCGATGTTCATTAAAATTCAAATTCAAATTGTCTGACTCGCCCATGAAAACCAACATCCGTCGTTCCCACTATGCACCTTCCCACGATTATGGTGTACCCCCACACGTTCGCTCTGTGGTTACAATATAAATACAGACCATGTCCACGGTCCAAAGGCACACATACTGGGCGCTTGGACTCCCGATCAACGTTCCGTTCCGGTCTTGTTCTGTTTTCCTGGCTGTTGGGTTAAGGACAACGCATAGATTGATAGAAAGCAACGACCGTCTCTGATGCAACATCGACGTTTCCATCTAGCTGAGGTTTTAACGTATGAAATCGTAAGCAACTTGTTGATTATTCTTCCACTGCTTCAAGCGCACGGGGATCTTGATCCTACTTTCCCTACCTGATGAGCGTAAACAACACGAAACCGGTCGTGGGGTGTGCGTGATAGAAATGCATGCAAATGAGCTTGATCCGAGCGAAATACAGCTCGTGCAGTCAGAGACTGCACGTGGGCTAAGAAACCGTCAGGTTGCTCGGGTGTAGATGGATATGAGAATAACAATAGGAGAGGCAGTGTGACCCCAACGTGTTTTCGCATGCAGCTCAATACCGGTGTCAAATTAATTTGGCACGGTGTTCGCTGCACAGCACAGACATGATTGCACATCTGTGCCCCTAGCGAGGTAAATCTTCACTCAAGAATGTGCAGTGTATTTCAGTACTAAATTGATTTACCGACGGCACTGCGCTGCAGGCGGGAACATGCTGGAGTCCCACCCTGATGATGGTGATGCACTTCTCGTGTCATTTTCTCTGATAACCTTGAGATGTTTTTTTTATTTTCAGGTCGCTGGTCAAGCTGGTGAAGGTCACGCCTGAAAGACAATTGAATGTTTTCTTTCTTTTTTCCGGTGCTATGAAATATATATCGTTTCAATGTTACTTTCCGCTCGTCATTATTACCACGGAACACAAGTTTGGTGTCAATCAATATGAATTAGGAAGAACAGATGATAATACAAATGAGTGTGTGTTGGCCTCCTTCGGTCGATGTCGACCATGGATGTACATCACAATCGCTAGAATTTTCATGTTCTACAGCTTTTCGAATGACTTAACAGTCCGATTCAGGAGAAACAACATCTCCCTCAGCGCTTGCAACGATAGGCAGAACTCGGTTATATTGCATCAGTTGCACGTCGGCGGCGTGATCTGCGTTCAGCTGCCAAGAGCTGTATCTGCTCCTCCCCAGCATGCAGACGACGCTTTACACAGTGCCTCCAATGTGAGCGGTCAAGAGCAAGTTATTTCTAACTCGCGGGTCAATGCCAAGAGCCTTCATATCTCAATTGCAAACGTCTTTGTACCGCAAGTGCGGTCTGCCCAATGGTCGACTTCCTAATTGCATCTCACCATAGAGTAGATCTTTCGGAATACGACCATTTTCCATTCTGTAGACATGACCAAACGACCGGCGCTGTCGTAGTAGGGTGAACTTGCTCTGTAGACCAGCTTTTGAAAGCACTTCAGCATTAGTCACTCTCTTTCCATCCACGATATGTTCAAGATACGACGGATGCTTCGTAGATGGAAAGCATTCAGCTTCCGTTCGTGTCTTGCGTGGGTGGTCCAGGTTTCACTGCCGTACAGTAAAGCATTTAGTACGCACGCGCTGTATACCATCATCTTTGTCTTTACAGTCAGCTTGCGGTTACCCCAAACACGAGAGTTCAAATAAGTGTAAACAGCAGCTTATTTTGTACTTCACTGTCTGTGATTTCTTTAGATGATTCGGGATTAAAACTTTTCACATCAGTTCGCAACATTGTCGCCTAAGGTTTCCAGACCACTATTAGGTTGAGCTTTTGGAAACGAATACGCCCAACTGAGCCTAGCGCTACGGTGAGTTTCTTCATCCCAACGCGCCACGTCATGAAGGACTGGCCACCCGGTCGTTTGTCTCAGCTTCTACAACGCTTTGTGAGTAAGGTGCTTTGACAAGGCATTTTGAAAACATATCGCAAATGAGCCAGCGCCAGCATTTTTCTCAGATTGTGGCCCTTTTGTCCTAACACCCACTTGCGGGCATCCATGTTAGCAACGCGAATGCACGGAATCCCATGCAGGCAACGGGTGTCTAAAACAAGCAAAGCCGACGGACGTCGCTCAAGTTGATGCATGAATGTCGTATACCGTTTTAGGGTCCAGTTTGTGTAACGCGGCGTTGCGGCTTCCCTCCTAACGAATCGTTAAGCTAACACTAGTTAATTGTCTCTCATTTGATATGGTTACGGTCTGGGGTGATCACTGGAAAGATCCCCGCAACGTATCAATTGCCCCTCTTAGTGGTGAGTCTCGAGTTTATAACTTGGAGTTTAGCTTCGCAGCAGAATCTTCAAAACTGTTTGACGTCTAAAAACTATTTGGTTTCTGGTAAATGGAGCTCGTCAGTCTACCAACCCACAATTGCACGGACCCCGGCTTGTGAATTTATACATATATACACCCCAATGTCATGTAGAAGAAGAAGAAAATTACTTTATTCGTGTACACGAATTTTCGGTAATACATTAATTTCTCCACCAAATACAACTATGATAAAATGTATAAAGTGCGACACAATGAAATGATACTTGAGATAATAAAGTGTCATGTTACCATAGGCTAGACAAATGTGAGGGGAAATTAGAAAAATAAAAATTGGAAAATATCTGGAACATCTCAGCGTCATTTAAAAAAAATTGTCAAGCGCTTCTTTAATTCCATAACAGCTTTCGACTGATGAATCATGTATCGAGCCAAATATGGAACAAAACAGTTTCTAAATTTATTAGTTCTCGAATCGGGAATAACATATTAACTTGGGGTGGAGTACAAAGATTCACAAGAAGCAAGGCTTTTGTTTAGTGGATGTGAACAATCAGAAGAAATAGTTGCGATGGACCTGTTGCATTCACCAAAGTGACGATCAACAATAGTGTCTCGAATATCATCCGCGGAAACACAACTCAATCTTGAGATGAGCTTAATACTTCTTCTGATCATCATAAAATCCATTTCCAAAAGGCCATGAAAAATTATGGGGGAAGCGTAAAGGAGGTGTGGAATGATGCAAGAAAAAACAAAAAGTTGAATAACTTTGTGGTATGGATAGAGAGAACGGAGGCGAAGTGCATAGAATGACATTTAGCGCACCTTTATGAATTGATTTGTTACATGTTTGTTCCAGCTAAGATTGTCAGATATTGTTACGCCAAGATACTTGAAGCTGTAACATCTTTCGAACACAGAGCCGTTAAACGAAACGCGAGGAATTTCTTCATGAAGGGCTAAATAACGCTGTCCAGTCATGTTGGAAAATACCATCTCGTTGCATTTTGAGGGATTCAAAGAAAAACCAAACGTGGATGACCATTGACCAATGTTCGTAACCACTGATTCTAAAACATGTTGCTCGATCCCAAGATTATGATTCAATGCAACGGCAACGTCATCAGCGTATTTAATAGCAAGTGTAGAAGGGTCACAAGGAAGATCAGAAATGTAAAGGGGAAATAAAAATGGGGACAGTATTGCACCCTGAAGGACACCACGCGGAATCAGTATTTCACGGGAGGCTTTTCCGTTCACAACTGTATATTGGAGACGACCCTCAAAGTAGGATACAATCCAATGAAGGATATTTGTTGTAACGCCACGGTCAAATAATTTTTTCGCAATAAAGAGTTTCTTAGAACACTGTTGAAAGCATTTGTATAATCCAGAAAACAAATTTGTACGGCTTTCGATTTACTATCTAGAGAACGTGTGATATAATCCGTAAGCAAAGCGACCGCATCAACTGTTGATCGATTTTTACGGTAAGCTAACTGAGAAGCATCGTGTACCTGAGAGCTGGATGCCATTCTTCGTAGTACACTGCTTTCAAATGCTTTAAACAACTACGAGAAAAGGCTTTGGCGGATAAGCCTGAGTACCTTGACGCACAAGCGGTTGCTGCCTTTGGCGTGCAAAGGTCATATCAGTGCGAACAAATGCCGTCGGAATCACATTTGCAGAACACTTTATAATTTCCGCAATCTTGTGACCCCACCATGTAGAACACAAGGCTGAAACCTCTTATTCGAAATTTCATCATAAGATTCAAGATTTATGGTTGAAAAAGCAATTAACTTTACAATAACCACAGGGTGGAAATATATGTAATTTAGCGAACTACGCCCTACGCCGACTGTTGCAACGATTAAAGATGCAGCCACGTTTAGCAAATGAAGCAGCTACCGATTTGCCGTATATATTTCTGAAAGGTGTTCAATGAAATTCTGGACCAAAATGATAAACTTCCTTATGGATTAAAAAACTATTTGCATGCATTTCCATCACATCACGACCGATTTCGTGCTGCTTGCACTCATCCGGTAAGGACAATACGATGAAGATCCGCATGCGCTTGAAACAGTGGAAGAATGATAACCGATCTACAAAGGTGGTAGACATTCAGATCCGGCAAACTACCGTCCTGTCACCCTACTTCCTGTGATATCCAAAGTTATAGAGCGTATAGTGACGGAAAATATAGTTCATCACGTGGAATCACAAAATATGCTATCTGTAGCACAGCATGGTTTTCGTAAATCTCGCTCATGCTTGACAAATTTGTTGACGGTTTTAAATGACTGGACCCAAGCGGTTGACGAAGGAGCTAGCATCCACGCTTGTTATCTGGATATGTCTAAAGCTTGTGACCGAGATGATCACTTTCGATTAATACAAAAGCTGAAGCAGATGGGCATCAGCGGACAGCTACTCATATGGCTTGAAAGTTACCTCAGTGGGCGCAAGGCGATCGTTCGAATCAACGGGGTACAATCACAGGCTATTGATGCCTCTAGTGGCGTTCCGCAAGGTTCAGTCCTCGGGCCAGTACTCTTCTTGGCTTACATAAACGACCTACCAGAGACGCTCGCATGCAAGGTGATTCTTTTTGCTGATGACATTAAACTTTGGACGCGGATAAAAACAACTGCGGACTGTGTACAGCTGCAACGTGATCTAGATGCTCTACATGAATGGTCGGTACGGAATAATTTGCCATTCAATTTCCAAAAATGCAAGGTGTTGCAAATTGGTAAGCCATTCCAGTACCAATATCACTTTGGGCAGACTATTTTGAGCTGGACAGAATCGGAAAGGGATCTTGGAGTCTGGGTATGCGGCAGCCTGAAGAACAGCCTGCATTGTGAGTTTATCTACAAGCGTGCTTCCAAGCTTCTAGGTATGCTGCGACGTATTTTCAGAACCTTCTCGCCTGGAACGTTGCCCACCATCATGAAAGACTATATATTTCCAACCATGGAGCATGCATCACAAGCTTGGACTCCGTGGTTAAAAAAAGATATACTATTGCTTGACAAAATATACCATCGCGCAACCAAACTCGTAAGAGGTTTCCGGAATCTAACGTACGAGGAACGATTGCAAAAACTGAGGCTCCCCACTCCCCTTAAAAGAAGCCTTCGAAGCGATGTGATACTAACATACAAAATATTAAATACCTCACATCATCCCTTAAAACATTTATTCGAATGCCGTGAGTCACGTCATACGCGCAGCCACGCAGCGACACTGCAAATCCCCCACTCCCGTATCAGCTGTCGCCAATATTTTTATTGTGTCTGTTTCCTTTGGAATTCCCTCCCCGAAAGTCTTGTCATCTCTCCCAGCATCGAAACGTTTATTCGAAATTTGGATAATTATTTGTTGCATAACGATTTGACGACACCTGCGTATTGACTCATGGTAACTATACAACTTGACCATACTTGACATTACATGTGTGTTTTATACCTATTTCCTGAACGAATATTTACTATGATATGGTAATTGTGAAGCTATGTGCTTTTTGTGACCATAAATTCTTGAATCTTGAATCAAGTTGCGCTTGTATGTTACGGTTGGACTAAGTTAGCGCGGCCAATATTTTTAATCAAATGTGCCCAAACAGATGTTGTATACAAGCAAGCTTGTATATTGTGATGCTCACATCCCCATCACTTACACCCAACAACCGGTTTCCGACTGTTTGCAGTCATCAGGTGGAGACAATAAGATTAGGTTCAATGAGCCTTGAAACAGTGGATAAGTGATAAACAAGGTTATACTTGAATGACACTGTTGCATAGGGTTCGTGCAACGAATTTCGGGGGATTTGAGCAACACATCACTCTGGTCATCCATAAGCGTCTTGAGCGCTCACTGAACCTAATCTTACTGTCTCCACCTGATGACGGCAAACAGCCAGAAACCGGTAGTGGAGTTTAATTTCGGGGGATGTGAGCAACACATGAGTATATTACTTTTCATTCGTGGCGCAACCCAGTATTTGACTTTACCCCCTCGATTGAAATTGTAAATTTCCGTCCACATTGATTTTGTACGATGGCGTTACTCTTGGTTTAGTTCACTCGTTGTGAATAGAACGTTGAATTTTGTTTATCGATTAACATTTTGGTCCAAACTATGCGAGTACTGCTCACCGTGATATTTCATAGTAATCAATACGATTTGATTGCGTGGGTGGTGTGAATGTACGGAAACGTAGAGAACAAAAAAATTCAGTTTTCCAGCCACGACGAATAGCGGACGAGCCTACGTTTGACCAAGTAATGGAATGTTCATACGCCTCTGGCCAAAGTGCACTGACCGTGCATCGGTTGGCATGGATATATTTTGGCGCAGATTGGTCATCCCTAGAGTTTGGCTGAGGGGATGGGTTCAAGATGCAAGCCGTGAATCCGTTAGCAGAGTAAGCGGGTTCAAGCTGGCCCTTTCCATTGATTTGAACGTTTAACTTTGATTCAATGTGCGGAAGAGTCATCCAAAAGTTGGTTGTGACTTCCTAGTATCATCATCATCGTGAAGCACAAGTCTGGAGCCAGACAAAGTGCCAAGCAACACGAAGCAGGAAAAGCACGTAAAAAAGAAAGCGCGCAAGCAGAATACACAAAAGCAAATGCGCAAAAAGTGGCTTGTTTTGTAGTTTCAGTGCACCAGATTATTTGTTTTTCTTTTTATCAAACATAATATTATAATTTCGGATAAAAATTATGACATAACAGAATACACTGGCGCCACTGACTTCGGTTTGCAGCCATATCTCGTAAGGTTTCCAGCCAACTAGGCAAACGAATTTGCCCAACTGAACCTAGCGCTACGGTGAGTTTTTTCATCCCAACGCGCCACGTCATGCACTGGCCGCCCGATCGTTTCTCCCAGCTTCTGCAAATAAGGCGCGGTACGGTAAACGGTGAGTAGGCATTCTTAAAAATGTCCCAACCATCGCAAGCATCAGCATTTCCCTCAGTCCGTGGCCACCTGGTCCTAACACCCGCTTGCAGACATCCATATTAGTAACACGATGCTGCCATCGAACGCAAGCAATTCTACGCAGGCAACGGGTATCAACAACAGAAAGCCGACGGACATCGTCCGCTCGGATAGACCAGGTTTCGCAGCCATGAGGCCGTGTAGCACGCACTACTGCGTTGTACACTGGGCTTTTAGTAGGGAGTGAAACATCGCGTCGACGCCACAAGTGGCGAAGGTTAGAAAACGCTGCACCCACTTCTAGTAGGTTCTGCAAGTAAGGCGTGATACGGTACATGATGATAAGGCATTCTTAAAACATGTCCCAACCAACGTTCCTTAATACTTTTCCGCTGTTTCATGTGATTTTTTCACTATATCTGTATGGACCCAGATTGCACATGTGTCGAAATCAATCTAGGTAAGTCGAGGAATTCGATGGCGACAAAATTTTGATCGGCGTGGGTAGACCTTCTGTCACAATCATCTTAGAATAGAGCGGGAGCGATTAAGGGTCACGACGAATATCCTCAGTCATGTTGTGGAGATACGCGGAAAACTGGTGCCCAGTCACTTAATCCCCCGACATTTAATCACCAAGTCACTTCATCCCCAGTCAATTAATCTTCAGTCACTTAATCCCCAGGGAAGGTATTTAAGATAAGAAGTTATGTAAATGTGTTCAATGACTCTTGATTATGGTACAAGTAGCAAAGGTCGATGGATATTAATTTACATGCAATAAGTTGCTTAGCGTGTTGCGAGATATGGCGCCGAATGCAGCACCAGATGACTTTGAAAGTGCAGCTCTATGAATGCATTTCGCTCAAACTTCCCATCCACAAGAGTGACTGGATGTCATTTTCATCTATGCCAAGCCATGCAACGAAAAATATGTGAACTAGGGATGAAAGCAGATTATGAGGCAGACGATGATTGTGCCGTTGAATGATGTAGTCGACACATTTGAGATTTTAGCCGAATCTATGCCTCAAAGTGAGAGGATGAATGAACTGTTATCTTATTTTGAACATACATTTGTTCAAGGTCGATGAACTAGAGGTAGAAGAGAAAACATTGCACCAGCTATATTTCCACCTGAAGATGCAAATAGTGGTGTGGCCTGAACGAATAATGCTGCAGAAGGCTGGCATCATACATTACAGTCACTCTTTTCTTGCCAACATCCCACCACGTGGACATTTCTTAACGATTGGATTGCCGACAGCATACGGCCTCAGTTCTTCAAGCAAGTGCTTGGGTTCATATCAAACAGAAAAAGAAGTATGTGGAGATAGGCCCCAGGACATCTCGAGCAATTCAGCGATACTCCACTACGGAAAGATTGACGTTCGTAAAATCAATTGCATATCTCTCATGCTAAATAAATTCATTTGAACAGTATTCTGCATTTTTCAGAAGTTATCAAACTGGGGATTAAATGACTGACGATTAAGTGTCAACAAACCCAGAAAATCACCCTCCGGAAAAACACAAGAGCAGCAACCGCCGAAACGATCGATGACGACAATCGCGAACCAATAAAAATTCGGGAGGATTGTGCGTGAGAACGGTTCGAGTGACAAACGTTATCTGCAATCGAAGGATATGCAATTCGCCTAGATGGGCCTAACATGCCCTGTGTGGTGAGGGCTGGGAGCGAACCACTCACTTAGTCCTCTCCGCGCCGGGTGGCACATGAGGCGAAGACAACCCCACGCCAGTGGTTCCGGTCTGGCGCTGCTTCCGTTGCCGTCTGCACCGTGAAACCTTGTGCATGTAGTTCGCGTTCCAAAGTTCTGCACCAAGTTTCCTTGGGCCGTCCCCTTTTTCGTTTACCTTGCGGAAACCAGCGAATGGCTACCTTCGTATGTGAACTGGGATCCATCCTGCAGACATGACCGAACCATCTCCACCGTCGTCTTTTGACTACGGTAGATACCACCTCCAGACCAGTTTTTCGCACGAGCTCTTCATTCGAAATGGTGTGTGGCCAAAATCCGTAGAATCCTTCTCAAGCATTTAGTTTGAAACACGTTCTTTCTGCGCTCAATGGCAGCGGTCGTCTTCCAGCATTCCGATGCATACAGCAACACACTCAGAACGTTGCTCTTGAAGAGTCTGATCTTCGTGTTAATGCTGAGAGCGGACGTGACAGTATCCGAGCCCACGTGCAGTCTCTGACTGTGCGGTACTTTGCCTGGATCAGGCTTATGATTTCATACATACATACAACAACAACTATCAAACTGGGGATTAAGTGACTGACGATTAAGTGTCAGTAAACCAGAAAATCACCCTCCGGAACACAAGATTAGGAAACACCGAAACGATCGATGATGACAATCGCGAACCAATAACAATTCGGGAGGATTGTGTGTGAGAACGGTTCGAGTGACAAACGGTATCCGCCATCGAGGGATATGCAATTCGCCGTGTGGTGAAGGCTGGGAGCGAACCAGCTGGCACGAAATCGATTGACCAATCAGATCGACCATGTACAGAGACATGTTAAGGATAGAGTTGTGGTAAGATGATTTGTCTTGGTATGGTATGGTATGAAAGCACAAGCCTGATCCAGGCAAAGTGCCGCAAAGTCAGAGACTGCACGTGGGCTAAGATACTGTCAGGCCTAGAAGATAGACGTGCGTTTTGTTCTCTGAAATAAACGAGTTTGACCAATTCCCCTTCTCCTGTGTCGTGGATGAATGTAAATACGATTGGAAAGACTGAAATCTCGGACTAATTGGGACGGTAGAGTCACGTGAACGTACTACTTACTTTACTTTGTGCGACAATCTCCTCCTGGAGGATGAGTCGGTTTCAATGAAGATTCTTGGGAATTTGGGTACAAAGCGGCGTCCCCAGCACCACTCGGCGTTTGTTCGAGTCAACCTCTCTAGCCTTTGCACAACCAAATGCGACCTGCAAGGCAGCAGGGAGTTCTCAGAAAGAGATGGCGTGTCTACCAGACTCTGCTCCAGATTTTTCCTCAGGGTTATCTCCCGAAGCCTTTCCCGCGATCAGGTATCCCACAAGGCAGCGGAGGTTTAAAATCAGGGTATTCCTTGCCTAAGATGGATTTACCTCCCAGGCTAACTAGCTCCATCTTTCCGAAGCAAACTGTTTTTCAGGCGCCAGTCACTCGCACTCGCCCCTTCTCCTGTTGGTAGAGGTAGTTCCGCCAGGCTCGGGGAGCCACTCGTGCAGGCCAAAGGCTGGACCTGTTTGTCAAAGGTTATTTGAGACGCGTGCCATATGAGAGCATTTTATTAACAGTGGGAGCATATCCCCTCTGCCACCCCCGGCTATGACAACCTTTGGTTGACGTAGATAATGCTGTGTCGAGTGTCCTGTGCAAATAACGTAATGATGAATGTCAGAAGGGAAAATGCGGTTTGGCCCCCGATTGACCTCCTACAATAAGAACCGCCTCGAACAGGCGATCTAGGTCTGCAAATATTCTCAGTTCTGTGACGATCGAGGTTTCGAACAGAGATGTTTCAACAACAACAAAAATATTGATTGCCATGCATAGCTGGATAAAAAGAGAAATGAAATTGACAATAAGCTGAAAACAGTGTCAAATCATCTGCGAACAAAGTCAAGCAAACACGAAAGTAATGCAAATCTGGCTGGCGGGGGGAGCGATGGCGTTGTTGAAGAAAGAAACTCTGAAAATGAGAAGACAGGTGGCAAAGTTTGATCAACGAGCGGGGGGGGAAGTAATTCCCCATCAAGCGGTTAAAATTGATCCATGTATTGTGGTGCTCATATCCTCCACCCGCACTTACAACATTACACAGACCCCGCCAAATCGTTTCTGAAAAACTTCACGTGCGCACTCGTGACGTTAGGATGATGACATCGCAATGCACGTCACCATGGCAACGAAGCTGAGGTAACGTCCTCGAGGCTGGGTGGAGGTAAACATACCGCATACACACGAAGGCAAATACCCTCCACTTACCACTAGTGTATGGTGTGGTTGATAAGATGGTTTACTGACATTTAATCCCTAGACACTTGATCACCAGAAATTTGATCCCCATACATTTAACCCCCAAGTCAATTCATCCCGTCACTTAATCGTCAGTCAGTCAGTTTGATAACTTCTGAAGAATGCGCATACTTCTTCTTTTGTTTGATATCAACCCCAGCACTTGCTTGAAGAACTTAGAGACCGTATGCTATCGGCAATCCTTTCGCAAACCGTTAAGAAATGCCCACATGGTGGGATGTTGGCAAGAAAAGAGTGACTGTAATGCATCATTCAACGTCACAATCATGAGGCGTAAATCATCGTCTGTCTCATTATCAGCTTTCATCCTCAGTTCACTTATTTTTCATTGAATGGTGTAACATCTCGAGCAATTCAGTGATACTCAGCGATACGGAAAGACTGACTTTCTTAAAACCAGAAGTTATCAAACTGGGGATTAAGTGACTGCGGATGAACTTGGGGGTTAAATGTCTGGTGGTTAAGCGTCTAGGGATTAAGCGTCGCCGTTTAAGTGTCTGACGATTCAGTGACCGGACGCCGATAAGATATAGCGCTCATTGCGCCTAGGAGAGTGAGATTCTTCCGTCCGAATCGGACTGTTTAGTTATTCGAAAGGCAGTGGAACATGAAGCGCTTATGATGTAAATCCATGGTCGACATTGACCGATGGAGGACAACAGCGACAGCGACAACAGCGTTTAGACGGCAGACCATGGACGACTCCTGGTTGATTTCACGGTCTCAGGAAACTCGAATCGTAATCCTCGATGGTAGTTCTGACGTACGACAAACATGTCGTCAGAGTAGGGCAGCTGACAAGCATTTGCTGCTGGAAAGCAAATTCGACCATACCGATACCAGTCCTAAGCATACATCTCAAATAGCTTACTACCGAACGCACGCAGATTGCAGCCACCACGGGGAATGAGTAGAATCGGGTGGGAGGGCGTTAGACCTAAACTGATTGCTTACTTAACCATGTTTTTTTACCGTAAGTTATCTGTAATTTTCAAACACTTATACAAGTCTGTGATTCTGAAGGTCATTCGCAGAAGGCCACGAGAAAACTGCGTTGCGTTGTAGTAGTGTTACTCTCAGAGATAACAATCGTTCACTGCACCGGGATCCAGGCAAATATCGATCTTTATCAAATACGCAGTCTAAACACTTTCCAAAAGGTTTCGCTATCCTTATTTGCCACAGGAATGGGTTGGGTTTCGAACTTTTCTGGTTCTCAACAGCTGGGCTACGGGACATGTTCACTCTACTGTGACAGCGCCACCTACGTTGAGTTGGGAAACGGTTTAGGAGGGTTGAAATCATGAATTCAATCTTTGGACAAGCCGTACTTTGTTACGGTTGAAAAAGAGATACAAGTGCTCTGGAAAATAGACCTGCGCTTTAGGCACCATGTGGCTGGTCATCTTCAGGTAACAAGTGGTTCCAAAGGTTGTCATAGCCGGGGGTGGCAGCAAGGATAAGCTCCCATATGGCGCGCGTCTCAAATAACCTCTGACAACCAAGTCCAGCTTCTGGCCTGCACAAGTGGCTAACCGAGCCCGGCGGAACTGCTTCTGCCAACAGCAGAAGAGGCGAGGGCGAGTAACTGGCACCTGAAAACCAGTTTGCTTCAGGCAGATGCAGCTCGTTAGCCTGGGAGGGCATTTCATCTAAGGGAAGGAAAACCCTGATTTTCAACCTCCGCTGCCTTGCGGGATATCCTATCGCGGGAAAGGCTTCGGGAGAAAACCCTGGAACAGAGTCTGGTAGACGGTTAGTTGGTGCACACAACTCTTTCTTGCAACTCCCTGTTACCTTGCAGGTTGCACTTGGTTGTGCAAAGGCTAGAGAAGCTGACTCGAACAAATGCCGAGTGGTGCTGGGGACGCCGCTTTGTACTCAAATTCCCAAGACCCTCCAGAGGAGATAGTCACACACAAGTAACAAGTGGTGTATGTATGTACGAAATTACAAGCCTGATCCAGACACAAAGTGCTGCACAGTCATAGACCGCACGCGGGTTGTCTAGGACTAGAAAGATACGAGAGCAACTGGTAGTGAGACTCCAGCGTATTTCCATGCACAGCTAAATACCAGTGGCAAACCAATGTAGCACGTTAGTTGTAGGTTGCTTGATCGACCGACTAACGCTTATCGCTGTGAACACTGCCCGGTGAGATTTCTACTTCCGAATGATGAGACGGCAGGAAGCTAAAGATGGCCATGAGCTTGCCATGGTCAATATCGAGCGGAGGGAAAGAACCACAGATAAGGGATAAAACACTTTCCTATGTATGCACCCAATCGTACTGCGTACCAATCGCCTATCTCCAAGATTGTTCGACACCCCGAGTTCAACCGGGCGAAGCTCGTGGTTTCTTTACGTAATCGCACCTATCGAGAGCTTCCTACATTGTATCGCCACGGTTCAAAAATCCATGCATAGCGGTGGGCTGAATAACGATGCATCACCCCGGAATTCTCTTGCGAAAACCAAGGATCAATCTTCCTGACGGCAATTCTTCAAATAAGCGAGCAACGTTGAAGTGACGGGCGGCAGACAAACGACATCATTCGAGGGCTGTTATCGGTCAAGATCACAAAAGGGAATTCCCAAACAATCCGAGACGATGGCTGGGGGGGGGAACGACAATACAACAACACAACAACAAGCATTGCCACATAACATGAACACGTGAATCAAGGAACGAAAAGAAAAACGCACACGACTTACTCGATGCAGACTAAGCAATCCAAAATCGATACCAGCGAGCAATCAATCTGACCAGCTGAGACTCGACAGCGAACTCCAACTGCCCCAGCGTCCAAAACCACCGAATCCACCCATGTGGCCCAAACCACCACCCCAACCACCAAACAATCGACTGCCAAGGTAGCCAGCGGCCAATCCACCCGCGAGACCTGGGGAAAGGGTGGGAAATGCACGTTATGGTTGATGTGTTAGGGAGACATGAGTGGAACATGTTATGCACAGCTCAACCGAGCTTAGTTTGTGATCCTTCATTCCCTTGGGTAAGAGCGAATCCCGTGATGGCACATACAACACCAAATGAACCCGAGTTAACGTAAACGGGGTGCGATCTAAAATGTTCAAAACCACCAGCGGGTCCCACAAGGATCCGTGCTAGGCCCGCTCCTCTTTCTAATATACATAAACGATTTAACCCCCTTATAACATCCAAAAATGGTCATGTTTGCGGATGATATATCTATCTTATATATATATATAGAGTATATATATCTTCATTCGATTGTCATTGTCATTGCCAGCAGCAGTAGCCTTGCGAATGCTTAACAGCCATAGGACCGTGTCCTACCTGTCCGTAGCGTTTCGAATCACGAAACACATTGCCAGCAGCAGTAGCCTTGCGAATGCTTAACAGCCATAGGACCGTGTCCTACCTGTCCGTAGCGTTTCGAATCACGAAACACTCTGATTCGGGAGTGATAATCATCCTCCCATAGCGCTCACAGGGATAGGCAGTTGCACGCCGGCGGGGTGATCTTCACTCAACACCCGAGAGTAGTAGCTGCTCATGCCCAAATTGCAGATTACTCTTGGCATAGTGCCTTCAAGAACTTGTTCTTCCCAACTATTTGGGTCAATGTTAGGAGCTTTCATATCTCTTTTACCAATGGTCGACTTCCTGATTACAACTCACGATAGAGTAAATCTTTCGGAATACGATCATTTTCCATTCTGTACACAGCTTCTTCAGTGCTGGCGGAAGGGGGGTGTCCCACAAGCGATGCGAGACACAAAGATCATCACGCTATTCAAGAATAAGGGTGATAGAGGCGACTGAAACAGTTACAGAGGAATCTCCTTTCTGAATGTTGTAGGCAAATTGTTTGCTAAAGTCTTACAGTTCCGGCTACAAGTTTTAGCTGATACAATTTTCTCCTAATCTCAATGTGGCTTCCGCAGGGGAAGATCTACCGTTGACATGATCTTCTCCCTGAGACAACTTCAAGAAAAGTGTCGGGAACAGCGTATGCCATTATACGCAGTTTTATTGACTTAACGAAGGCATTCGACTACATCAGCAGGGAAGGTCTTTTCAAAATGCTTGATCTGATAGGCTGCCCCCAAGGCTGCTCAAACTCGTTATTTCGTTCCACTCTTGAACATATCATGGATGGACATACTGACTAATGTTGAAGTGCTTTCAAAATCTGGTCTACAGAGCAAGTTCAGCCTACTACGACAACCCCAGTGGTTTGGTCATGTCTATAGAATGGTCGTATTCCGAAAGATCTACTCTATGGTGCGTTGCAATTAGGAAGTCGACCATTGGGCAGACCGCACCTGCGGTACAAAGACGTTCGCAAAAGAGATATGAAAGCTCTTGGCATTGGGCCCGCGAGTTGGGAAGAAGTTGCTCTTTACCGCTCCCATTGGAGGCATTGTGTAAAGCGTCGTCTGCAAGCTGGAGACGATCAGATACAGCTCTTGGCTGCTGAACGCAGATCACGCCGACGGCGTGCAACTGACGCCCATAGACCGAGTTCTGACCATCGTTGCAAGCGCTGCGGGAGTGATAGTTCCTCCCGAATCGGACTGTTTAGCCATTCCAAAAGCTGTAGAACATGAACATTATGTGATTGTGATGTACATCCATGGCCGACATCGACCGAAGGAGGCCAACAACAACACATGGCGCAGGCGGCGTAGTCGTAGTAGGATAAACATGCTCTGCACTTCAGCATTCGTAACTATGTCCACCCACGGTATGTTCACAATACGACGGAAGCTCATTAAATGAAAGGCATTCGGCTTACGTTTGTGCCATGCACGGGCAAGATATAATAAAATCCTGACATTCTCATCGCTACTCATCCTGATACTGTGTGCGAATGAATCTTTCAACCAACATGCCAGATTCCCGATGGATTTAATCGTCATACATCAAACAAACTTTCCACGCTTCTGGCGGAAACCTACAACCGTACAGCTACTGTATGGTATGGTATGATATGAAAGCACAAGCTTGATTCAGACAAAGTGCCGCACAGCCAGAGACTGCACGTGGGCTAAGATACTGTCAGGTTGCCCAGGCCTAGACAGATTTGAGGAAGAAAAAGCAACAGGAAATGGTAGTGAGAGTTCAGCCTGTTTCAGCATGCAGCTCACTACCTCTGGTCTGGTTAGTACGGTGTTAGCCGCACAGCACGATTGCACATCCATGCATGCTACCGTACAGGAATTTGAAGCCGAATTGGAGACGTAACGCCTCAACCCGATTCCGTTCGGTTGTCAAGTCCATCATCTGCTTGAACCAAATCACTGTCTGATTATAGGCTTGTGCCGTTTATGGTTGCAAAGTTTGTCATAGCCGGGGTGGCAGTGGGGATAAGCTCCCACTGTTTATAAAATGCTCCCATATGGCATGCGTCTCAAATAGCCTCTGACAACCAAGGCCAGCTTCTGGCCTGCGCGAGTGGCTCCCCGAGCCCGGCGGAACTGCTTCTACCAACCGGAGAAGGGGCGAGTGCGAGTGACTGTAGCCTGAAAGCCAGTTTGCTTCGGACAGATGGAGCTCCTTGGTCTGGGAGGGCATTTCATCTAAGGGAAGGAAAACCCTGATTTTAAACCTCCGCTGCCTTGCGGGACACCCGATCGCGGGAAAGACTTCGGGAGAAAACCCTGAGAAAAAATCTGAAACAAAGTCTGGTAGACGGTTAGTTGGTGCACACCACCTCTTTCTGGCAACTCCCTGCTGCATTGCATGTCGCACTTGGTTGTGCAAAGGCTAGAGAAGCTGACTCGAACAAACGCCAAGTGGTGCTGGGGACGCCGCTTTGTACCCCAATTCCCAAGAATCTTCATTGAAGCCGACTCATCCTCCAAGAGGAGATAGTAACAAGTTGTGCCGTTTATACCCTTTCAAATCGATATCACATTTTGAAGGAATTCCGATGGTAGACAACACACAAAACGAACAACGATACTCACCAACCGCGGCATTTTTCAAACCAGACAATCGTTTTTTCTTGGGTTTGCCATCCACGTAGACAATTTGATAAGGCTGCCCATTGGGCCCGGTGAATTGTTGACCAGCGACCGGCGGTTGATAGCCCTGAGGTGGTGGAGCTTGAAGTGGATACGACTGGGGTCCAGACTGGTTGGGATTGTAATACGGTTGGCTAACTGGTGGAGGTGGATAAGGCTGGGGTCCAGACTGGTTGGGATTGTAATACGGTTGGCTAACTGGTGGAGGTGGATAGGACTGGGGTCCAGACTGGTTGGGATTGTAATACGGTTGGCTAACTGGTGGCGCAGGTTGCGTGGGATAATGGTTGTGCGCGGGAGGTGGCATGTGGGGTGGGGGTTGTGTGAAGGATGGACCGGGCACTGAAGGAAAAGTGAGAGATGAGATAACCCAAGTAATGTGTTACTCACATGCCCCGCACTTACACACCACTACCGGTTTCCGGCTGTTTGCCGTCATCAGGTTGAGACAGTAAGATTAGGTTCAGTGAGCCTTGAAACAGTGGATAAATGGTAAACAAGATTATACTTGAATGCAACTGTTGCATAGGGTTCGTGAGAGATGAAATGTTCGACTCAAAATTGCGGGGGAGGCATTTATGCATGAATAAAATGTTGCTGACTAGCCTATCATCTAGACAAGTTGATGTGGAATTTGAAATGCGTAGAAATGAAAATACCAGAATAACTGGATGCCAAGAGTGGGGAAATTTTGATCACTCATATTAGTCTCTCCCCACAATCAATTGGTGACTTTGAGCGTCTCGAACGTTTAACAGGGAATCACTTTGTGATTGTGTATTTGTAAATTGTGGCTCTTTGTAAGAACCCTGCATAACAATGGCATTTAAGTTTTACTTTATTTACCACTTCAAGGCTCACTGAACCAAATCTTCATTTGATGATGACAAACAGGGATAAACGTTTCGAAAGATTGTCATAGCTCCCACTGTCTATAAAATGCTCCCATATGGCGCGCGTCTCAAATGAATGGATGCACGCACAAGCCTGATCCAGGCAAAGTGCCGTACAGTCAGAGATTGCACGTGGGCTAAGATACTGTCAGGATGCAGAGGCCTACGCAGATATGAGGAAGAAAAAAGAACAGGAAATGGTAGTGAGACTTCAGCCTGTATCAGCATGCAGCTCACCACCGATGGCCAATCAATTTAGCACGATATTAACCGCACAGCACAGAAGTACTGATAACCAAGTCCAGCTTCTGGCCTGTATGATTGGCTCCCCGAGCCCGGCGGAACGGCTTCTACCAACAGGAGAATGGGCGAGGGTGAGTGAATGGCGCCTGAAAACCAGTTTGCGTAAGTGCGTAGAATGGGGGCACAACAATACACTAAACTGATCGATCTCGTAGAGCAAAGCCTGCTTACTTCCAAATCCAATCTCTCCTGGATTAATGGGAGGAATTGCAGTGGGCCCCTGGGGTGGATAGTCAGAAGGTTGCGGTTGATATCCCGTGTACAACTGAAAAACAAAGCAAAGCAGAGGGCAATGAAAAAACAACTTTTTCCCAAGACGAAATCGACAGGTCCGCGCGCTAGAAATGGCTCAACCAATAGTCTCGATGTTTATCAATCATCAGGGATCCTAAGAAAACAGAAGACAGTTTCAAACTGCTTCACTCTTTCAAGCGCATGCGGATCCTGATCGTACTATCACACTACCTGATGAGTGCAAACAGCACAGCATGCATGTGAGCATTTTAGAGAACAGTTACGTTTAAAAATATGCTCATCGTCGCTTTGAAAATTCTTGAAGACGATCGCGTTCTTGTCAATCCGCAAAAGAAAAGATCTGACAAGAATGTCAATCAATACGCCTTCCGAGACTGACGCTGTTATCATGCTAATTTGCGAAGTTATGCTAGTACTCAGCAGTAAATCACTGGGTGTCAAAGCGTGTTTCTTGGACTACTTGAATGTGCTTGGTAGAATTGTATGTTTGTGTGAAAGCGCAAGCCTGATCCAGACAAAGTGCCGCACAGTCATAGACTACACGCGGACTAAGAAATTGTCAGATTACCCAGGCCTAGGCAGATATGAGAACGGAAAATAAAAATGGTAGTATTAATCGTGCCCAACTAGTCGGCCTCTATGTGCTTTTCAGGTATGGTCATCAAAATATACATACATAGACCGCTTTTCTTAAAAAAAAAACGCTTCCTGGTATCTAGATGACGATTGCTTTCCGCTGTAGAACGGCCTGGCTGGACGACTGCCGTTCAAAAGTCCAAAATAATTCAGATCGGCGGCGAAAAACGGCTTTTCTTACTCGCATCATCTTAGAAACCAACGCACAGTCGAAGAAAAGGACTTAAATGTGGAAGGTTGAAAAATGACCTGCAATGTGATGATGTTTACAAACGTGCGTTTCGTATTTAAGACATATTACGGCGGATCCTTTGACTGTGTTACTGTATGGGTGCGGAACCTGGAGCTCACGTAAAGAACACATTCAGCGTCTCCAAGTATTTGACAACCGATGTCTCCGCAACATTCTAGGAGTTAGCTGTTACAATCGCATACGAGCCGACGCTCTCCGAAATAAATTGTTCGGTAGTAATGTTGATATAGAGAAGCAGATTAACCTGCATCAGTTACGCTGGTTGGGTCACGTTTTACGGATGCCGGACCAGCGACTTCCGAAACAGATTCTTTTTGCGCCGCCACATCCTGATTGGCGTAAATCTCGGGGTAGCCAAACCGTCACATGGCATAAGCAGTTAAAAACCCTTACTAGTAACCTTTCGAAAGTTGGCACAACGCGTCTTCCAGGCTGGTGTCCCCGTGATCAGATATCGCAATGGCTAGTTACGCCTAAGGATTTGTCCCGAGACGGCGTTCAATGGCTGTCTTGCAGTAAGCATCTTGGAGTGTTTACTTAACCTTGAATGTTGTCAAGCGGAGTGACGAGAAAAGCTTGTTATGATACAGTGAAAGACGCAAGGAAGCTGCCATACTGATGACGCTCTACTAGTTAACGAAACTTGTTTGAATGCATGTTCCATTCGATGTGTAGGCGCCTGTTCCCAGTTTGTTTGTGCTTACTTTTCTATGTAATCCGTAGCCATTTGAGTCCCAACCCTTACCCATCTTTTAGGATTTTACTTTGTCATGATTGTATGGCAGTTAAGCATTCGGTACGTGCTACCGGTGTAATGCTGTCTGTGATGATGATGATAGATCCTTTGACGTTTTTCCCCGGGTGCATTTCCACTAATTACGAACACGTGTGTACACCCGGCAGTGGATTATGCTGCCCAAGCTTCGAAACCATCGGGATCATTTATATAATGGAGTATCTACCCCTGTCAACAGTTTTGAACATTCGTCATACGTTGAGCGACTCAGTCGATTGGGCCTGAAGACTCTTCCATAAAAGAGAATACAAGGCAAATTAATCCTCACATTTTTTACTAATTTTCATTATGTGCAAGCGTGCAACATTCCAGTCTAGCATGCCAAATCGATTTGCCACTGATAGTGAGCTGCATGCGGAAACACACTGGAGTCTTATTGTTATATTTCTACTTTCTATCTCATATCTGTCTAGGCCTGGGCAACCTGACAGTATCTTGGCCCACGTATAGTCTATGACTGTGCGGCACTAGGCCTGGATCAAGCTTGTGATGTCATACATTCATACAGATGGATTTTAAAACAATTTGTATCACGTACTCTAGCATACAACCCGTGATTCTCCTGCAGTGCTTCAAATCATCCTCCGAAATGCTTAATCAGCACCGAATACGAACTAACTTCAACAAATTTCCCGCTTGGCATCCTGCACCAATCTAATAGGAACAAATGAGATCACGCGGTCGGATGGGAAACTAAGTGTAGATGCTTATTCCCGCATGATATAGACGGACGTTGTTCATTTGTATGGCGCTCACAAAGTCGAGGTGTAAGAAACGCTTCCAGCGAATTCCGTAGCAGTTTGGGAATGAGATGTATGTCCGATGGCTAATTGTGAGTTGATTCTGTTCCACTGTTGTGAGTCTCTCTAAATCTGATCTTATTCCATCCACCTGATGACGACAGACGCCAAGAAGTCGGTCGCGGAGTGTAAGTACAGGCGATGTGAGCATTCAAACAGCGGGACAACTCCATTGGTGTGATTGGTGGACTTGGACGTTAAAAGATTGGGAGTGCCAATCCTGAGTAAGCGAGCTTTTAAAGTGCAACATTTTCCCACTGCGCTTGACGACACAAAACTTTCAGACACTGGTAGTGTGAGGGGATGCCGGCTAGTTCGAAAGTACACTGCGTGTAGCGGTCTCTCTCTCTCTCTCTCAAGGTTCCTCAGCATTGGCCATTAATGCAGCTCAGTATGAACAGCACGTGATTAAACAGATTTAACGTAAACTTACAAGCGAACACATAGCATCTCTCCAAGAGCTGAAAAGAGAAATTTATCAATGTTTGAAATCGCGAGCAAGGAGCAACGTAGAGATTGTGGCTGAACTGAATGGAAATAGTTATAGGTATATTGGACAAATAGAATCATTAAATAAAAAAACGTCGTGAAGATTGGAGCATGGAGTTGAAGTGGCGGATAGCACAAGGAGTATTTGGACCTCAACGTGCCTGCCGTTCTAACAATCAAGACTCCTTGCAAGCGAAAGGGACGTTGCCGCAGTAGAATAAGCATGCTCTGTGGATTACAGTTAGAGACCACTGCTGCATTCGTTAATTAGGCACCATTAAGCACTCATACCATCTGTCTAGGCCTGGGCAACCTGACAGTAGCCTAGCCCGCATGCAGTCTCTGACTGTGCAGCACTTTGCCTGGATCAGGCTTGTGCTATCATACCATACTCATACCAGGTAGACTAATGGATAGGATTGTAAGACGAACATGGCCTCAACTCAGTGCTTTGATGAACACACCGGTATCCTGTCTTCAGGTTACATCGTACCTGAGATAGTATATCTGTTAGTACGATTGCACGATGCAAAATTGTGAACCATTTATGTATTGCGCAGCTAACACAGTGCTAAAATGTTTTGCCACCGGTATTGAGCTGCATACGGATACACACTGAAGTCTCACTACCATTTTCCCATTTTCCCTTATATCTGTATCGACCTGGGCAATCGGACAGTATTTTAGCCTACGCACAATCTCTTACTTTGCAGTATTTTACCTGGATCCAGTCTTGTGCACATACATACAGAATTCCTGGTTTATCGGTAGCGCGTGACATATACTACTGATATATAAATTCTGAGTTCACCCGAAATCAACATGTGCACTGTCATTGGAGTATTGCCAAAATATTTCAAAACAGACACTGGCGCTGCATTGCACCGATTATAGGACTTAAGTTGCCTGCACGGATGTGCAATCGTGCAGCATTTCTGTGCTGTACAGCTAACATCGTGCTAAATTGATTGGCCAACGGTAGTGAGCTGCATGCTGAAACACGCTGGAGTCGCCCTGCCATTTCTATTTCCTCCCTCACATCTGTCTAGGCCTCGGCAACCTGACAGTATCTTAGCCCACGTGCAGTCTCTGACTGTGCGGTACTTTGCCTGGATCAGGCTTGTGCTGTCATACCATACCATACCAGTGTTGCCTGTGCAGTACAGAACAACAGTGCAATTACACATCCGTGCGTATTATTATTATTCAAGGATTTCACTGAAAACTACTTTTAAAGCTTCGCAACCCCGGTGACACCGCTTCACATGCACCGAATTCGAGACTATTCCGCTACAATCTTCATGATTGCGTTGCACTTTGTGTTACGATAGGCTCATCTTTGTAAGCAGTTTATTCGTTTCAGTTGGTTTACGGCTGGTCAACTCTGCTTCTAAACTATTCCATAGATTGTTAAAATCATTGGGGTTCAAATAGAGCAGCTTAGAGAAAAATTGTTTGAACACAAATCCGTCCACAGAGTTTAATACCTGAACACGTCATCGGGTTTGAGTTTTATTATACGATCTACGAAAGCACAACAGTGAAATCAGACTGCAGTTTGACATACTGTAAGTGAGCTCGGGAAAAGAAGCGTTTATGTTACGAGACTCAATTGTCAGGTAATCAATTCAGAAAACTCCATCCCTTGTTGTCAATTGGTACGAGCGATCAACTTTGTTGTTGCTTACTTCCTCGGCGGCGACCCTGAACGAATGTGGGATTGTGCAGTATTTCAGAGCTACGCAGGTAACACCGATGAAATGCATGACCCCAAGTGTAGTACCTAATCGACAAGTTGGATTGAATACAAGAAAGAAAGAAAGTTACACGACTCCATCAGTACTTACTTCATTTCTGACGGGTTGTTACACATGAAAAAGGTAACCTTGGTTCTTTCATGCGGCTCGTCGGGAACAGCGAAAGACAACGAGTACTCAGAAGGAATTAATCCCGGAGGTTTCCCAGGAACATTGGACAAAATGTCGCCGAAGGCGAGGAACTTGGCAACTGTCTAGAATGAAAAGTGTCAAAATCAAAGGCTAAATTACGTGAATATTCACGCTTCGTTTGGGTGACGTGGATGATTGATTTTCAAACCACTGAAACCAACCGGAAGAAAGCAATTTGCAATATACGTCATTCCACCTGTTTTTGGAGGCTGAAAATCGTCACGTTCGTTTATAAAAATTCACTCACGCGACCACTTCCTAACGTAACCTTCCTTGATGGACATCAAATTATAGGTAAAGCGCTATTTTTCGGCTATGGGTGTAGAAAAAAATTGTTAGTTTATGGGTGAACACTAAAAAATCTACAGAAAAATAAACGTATAAAAGGCTGACTAGCAAAGTGATGAGATATCGACCGAAGGAGGCCAAACAGAACATACATACATACATCATACCATGCCAAAATTACCACATCTCTTCGGTGATTTGCAATGAAACCAGCGGCATACGTGAAAGACAATTAGGATGGATAAATCACCACTTGTAGGCCACAATATTTCGTGAAATACTTGAAACATTCATCGTAGAAAACAAGATGGTTGTGCAAAGATACAAACCAGTACACATTGTTGTTTTTGTGCTCCAAGACCTGCTTTGTGTCGGGTAAAGTAGTATGCAGTCATAAACCGTGAGAGTGCTGATAAACTATCAAAATATATTTACATATGAGCAGAGTCGTTTGGTTGGTGAGTGATGAGACACAAACCTGGAGTCGTGTTGTGCAAAACACAGTTGATGAGTGCCACGTAGGGTTGAGACACCCTTAGGTGAACCGGCGCACACGAAAATAATGAGCCTATACTGGGAGTGAATCTGTAGATTGGTTCTAGTTGCGGCTTATAATCTATGTTGAATGATGGTGCTCATTCGTTCTAAAAGTGCTGTAATAATTGAACAATATTGTTCAGTGAATGTTACAAAGTTCTTTGGCAGGACGCTAAACGGCAAAAGCCTAGAAGGCCACGCGATGGGTATGAAAGCACAAGCCAGATCTAGGGAAAGTGCCACACAGTCACAGACTAAATGTGGGCTAAGATACTGTCAGGTTGCACAGGCCTAGACAGATATAATAAAGAAAAAAGAACACGAGGAAATTACTGGTAGCCGAAAACAGGCTTCGGGTACCGTACCATTCAGCATTGATCGTTGGAAGCGCGTCATAAAAAGATTGTGCAAGGCTATCGTGTACGTGAAAACGTGTACAGAAGCACTTCAGTGAAGGATCATCATCATCATCATCATCATCACAGGCAGCATTACACCGGTAGTGCGTACCGAATGCTTAACTGCCACACAACCATGACAAAGTAAAATCCCAAAAGATGGGGAAGGGTGGGACTTAAATAGCTACGGATTCTATCGAAGAGTAAGCGCAAACAAACGGGGTAGAGGTGCCTACACCTCGAATGGAACATGCATTCAAACAAGTTTCTTGAACGAGTAGAGCGACATCAGCATGGCAGCTTAGTTGCGGCTTTCACTATCATGCATCATAACAAGCTTTTCTCGTCACTACGCTTGACAACATACAAGGTTAAGCAAACACTCCAAGATGCTTAGTGCAAGACAGCCATTGAACGCCGTCTCGGGACATATCCTGAAGCGTAACTAGCCATTGCGATATCTGATCGCGGGGACACCAGCCTGGAAGACGCGCTGCGCCGACTTTTGAAAGGTTACTAGTAAGGTTTTTTTAACTGCTTATGCCATGTGACGGTTTGGCCACCCTGAGCTTTACGCCAATCTGGATGTGGTGTCGCAAAAAGAATCTGTTTCGGAAGTCGGTGGTCCGGCATCCGTAAAACGTGACCCAACCAGCGTAACCTATGCAGGTTGATTTACTTCTCTATATCAACATTACTACTGAACAGCTTATTTCGGAGAGCATCGGTGCGTATGCTTTTGTAACAGCTAACTCCTAGAATGTTGCGGTGACATCGGTTGTCAAATACTTGGAGACGCTCGATGTGTTCTTTACGGAGGGTCCACGTTTCGCACCCATACAGTAACACAGCACGAACTGTGGCTTTATAGACTCTACCCTTGAGTAACAGAGACAGTCCTTTTAGACGCCAGAGGTGACCTAGGTTGCGGAATGCTACGGTCGCTTTAGAAATGCGTGCCGAGACCTCGTCATCTAACGATGCAGAATTATTGATACAACTACCGAGAAGGATAGTATGCGAAAGTGTGTTATTTACTGTTATAGTTGAACATAGGTGTACTATTACCAAGTTCCCTATGTCGAAGTAAGGTAGATTTCGTTTAGGGTGTAACACACCTAGTCTTCAGCGCATTGGTTTTGCATACAAGGAGGTTGGGTGAGGAAAGTTTGCACTTATCGATTACCTAAAAGTTTGTAGGCCCTTCGTCTGAAAGCATTCAGATCAGGATCAGATAACCCCGTTGTATTGCCGATTCTATTCAACTATGTCGTCGACTGGATTACGAACCAGGCATTAACAAACTATCAAGGAGTTCAAGTTTAAACTGATCTCGAGTGAACCTCCGTTAGGCAAAAGCGACCATATAGTTTTGACTTTTGACTTTGTGTGCTATGCTAACTACCTCAACCTAGAGGACGCTCAGTCACTAACTACGGCACTTTTATGACGCTGTAGCCGCTAATATTTTCGACTTCATGTGAGATGACTGTTCGCATTCAACCTGGCAAAATTTTGTTACCAAGTGGCATCAGATGTTGTAGCTTTCTTCAGTCTCAAGACCCGTCTTAAAAAACCGCCGGTACGTTCACCCAAAGCAGAACTCGTAAATGGATATGCTGCAAAAATACCGCGTACACTGAGTTTAAGCTGACACAACTACGAATCCTACCTTCGAAAGCTATTCTCCAGAACCCACTTCGCAAGCACACATCATCCCCTCACCCTCTCTCCCTGATGCACTTCGGACCATCGATGCTGGACGCATTCCGTCGCAGCCAACTGTCCTTAGACAGGTGTCGATACCCAACGCTCTCCTCCGACCGCGCGCCCCTATTAGATTTGCATCGTTCAATGTCCGCACCCTGTAACAACCAGAACAACAGCTTGGACTAGCCCGCTCACTAGAGACACTAGGTATCGACGTATGTTGCCTATCGGAAACCCGTCTTCGCGACACGGATTCGGTATTGTAACTGAGTTCTCCTATGCCTCGTGGGAGTAGGTTCTACTTACGTGTGTCCAGTGATCCCGTTGCTTCCTCAGCCGGCCTAGCAGGTGTTGGGATTATTCTAAGCCAGAAAGCGGAAACCTCCCTCATAGATTGGATACCCGTTAATAGCAGACTGTGCGCAGCGAGATTTCAGGGTTACAGCAGAGTAAACAAGCATAGCGACGAGAGACGTAACTTATTCGTGATCTCGGCTTACGCCCCACGAACTGTGGGGCAGATGAGGTGAAGGACGAATTCTACGAAGAACTTCGTTCTCTGTTAACGAAAGCACGCAGAGGCGATATAGTAGTGCTTGCCGGCGATCTCAATGCCCGAGTTGGATGTATAGCGCACTCCGAGCGCTTCCTTGGAGGGAAGTATGGAATGTCAGATGACCGTACAGACAATGGAGAGAGATTGTTGTCCTTCTGTGACGACCACCGCCTCTTTCTCGTCTCCACAAATTTTAGACATTCCAAGCGCCAACTAGCTACCTGGCGATCCCCATCACAACGTACTTGGGCGCAGCTTGACCACATCGCGATAAGCTACAGGTGGCGAGGTAGTGTCAAAAACTGCAGATCATACTGGAGCACCAGTGTAGATTCTGACCACGCTTTAGTTTGCGCAACAATCAACCTTCAATTCGGAGGCAAACCCAAACAAAAGCGTCCCAAACTAGACACAAACGCTTTATCGCTGCCTGAGACAAAAGCCAGATTTAGGGATACCCTATCGGTTTCCCTTTCCAAAGATCGGCCGGTCGAGCTGGATCGTCATTGGCACTACTTTAAGCAAGCACTCTATGACTCTGCTACGAAATGCTGCAAAGTCACTCGTCAACCGTCACACCGCTGGGTCTCTGCTGAGTCCTTCATGCTACTCGAACAGCGCCGTGCCATACCGAGTGGTTTAGAGTATGAGGACGATCGGAAGTGTCTTAGACTCCTAATCAAAGATAGTTTGAGACGTGACCGTGAGTCTTGGTGGAAAGAACGCGCCTCGGAGATGGAAAGAGCGTCAGCCATGAGCAACATGAGGAGACTTTACCAATTGATTCGTGTCTGTGGCCCTAAGCCGCAAGGTCTGAGTGAAACCATCCTCGAGGATGATGGCTCGCGCACAACGAGCCTTCACAGACGTTTAGAAAGATGGAGAGAATATTTCTCTCAGCAGTTTAATCAGCACCGTCCCTCAGACACCGCCGACATCCCTCAATCCACTTTGCAGTGGTCCGTCTCGCTAGCCCCGCCCAGTGTCGAAGAAATACGAAGAGAGATCCAACTACTAAAGCGACACAAGGCGCCGGGCCCCGACGAGCTCCACCCGGTATTCTTCAAGGAAGGAGGCGAGGCAGTCGTAGCAGAACTGCGCGAGCTGTTCTCAAAGGTTTGGGTGGATGAGAGGGTACCTGCCTCCTGGGGTGAATCGCTAGTAATACCAGTCCATAAAAAGGAGCGCGGAACGAATGCTGCAACTATCGCGGAATTTCGCTTATTCCAGTGGTAGCTAAGATATTGGTCGCCATCCTCCTTCGCAGACTTACCACGATTCGTGAGGGCACTTCTCGCGAAGAGCAAGCTGGCTTCCGACCAGGGCGCGGATGTGTAGACCAGATCTTCGCTCTGCGACAGTTGCTAGAACACCGTCACCTGTATCAGCGACCTACCATTGTGGTGTTTCTTGATATCAGAGCCGCCTTTGACTCGGTTGACAGATCCGCCCTATGGAACTGCTTACTTCGCAATGGAATCCCATCGAAGTACGTCGCTATCCTAAAGGACCTATACGCACACTCGATAGGGAGGGTAAGGGCGTACGATAGCCTTTCAATGCCATTCAGCACCACAACGGGTGTAAGACAAGGTTGTCCAATCTCCCCGTTCTTGTTCAATTTCGCCATCGAGGACGTCCTCCGGAGTGCTCTCAGCAGTTTCTCCACGGGTGGCGTTGAGCTCCTTCCAGGTGAGCGGATTATGGACCTGGACTATGCTGATGATATTGCCTTATTGGGCGAAGACCCAACATTTATCCAACAAGCTTTGGATATGATGGCAATGGAGGCATCTAAGTACGGGCTGTTCTTCTCGCCAAGCAAGAGTAAAGTGCTCCTTCAGGACTGGTCTGGTGAACTGCCAAATTTTGCTATAAATGATCTGATTCTCGATCATGTTGAGCAGTTCAAATACCTAGGAAGTCTGGTGGTTGCTGGGGGTCGGATAGAGAAGGAAGTCACGTCCAGAATTGCTAAGGCCAGACTGGCATTCGCTAAAATTAAGTGCCTCTGGAGAAGACGTGATTTGAGCTTGGAAATTAAAGGACGGATATATTCCACCTCGGTAAGGACAGTATTGCTATACGGGAGTGAATGTTGGACAGTTCGCTCAGATGTTAGGAGGCTTGAGGTTTTCGACCAACGTCGTTTGCGTAAGATTGCTCACGTACGGTGGCAACACCACGTTTGCAATTCTGAGGTCAGGCGCCGCGTCTTAGGAAGCAACGGCACTAGTGTTCAGACAGCCATTAACCGACGTCGCCTCCGCTGGTTGGGGCACGTCCTGCGCATGAAACCCGAACGGTTACCACGCCGAGCGCTTTATGCGTCAGCTGGTACAGACTGGAAAAAAGTGGCTGGCGGTCAGCCACTAACATGGAAGAGTGGCTTGAAAAGGCTCACTTCTGGTCTAGCTAGGGTTGGACGAGCGCGCTTGCCTGGATGGGGTGCAAGAGAAGGGGAGAGTGTATGGCTCGACACATTGGCAACGAACCGACTTCAATGGAAAGAATGCATCATCTTGTAGCAACTTGTAATTTCACTTTCTTTTTAATTGTACTTTCATTTCCATCAATGTTTGTTTTAATCAAACATTATTCAATAATATACTTTTTCCGCGCGCGTTCCTCTTCTGCTTGATTTTCGTGGTGCTGCGTTGCGAATCACGACGGTTAACAGCAAAATTGACTTTCGTCACATTTTTCAGCTTCGCCAATTCTAATTGCTGATCAACGCTATACACCGGAGTTTGGAGCTGTAATATTTTTGTGGATATTTGCACTGGACATTGAATTTTCACTTTTCGTGAGTTCGTTCCTTTGTCCATTTTTACTATAACATTTTCCTGTTATTTTTGGTATTTATCCACTACATAATTGGTGAGCCCGACGTGATAAATGCCAAAAATATAACAGGAAAATGTTATAGTAAAAATGGACAAAGGGACGAACTTACGAAGTGAAAATTCAATATCCAGTGCAAATATCCACACAAAAATATTCCAGCTCCAAACTCCAGTGTATAGCGTTGATCAGCAATTAGAATTGGCGAAGCTGAAAAATGTGACGAAAGTCAATTTTGCTGTTAACCGTCGTGATTCGCAAACACGCAAACACGCAATAACGCAGCACCACGAAAATCAAGCAGAAGAGGAACGCGCGCGGAAAAAGTATATTATTGAATAATGTTTGATTAAAACAAACATTGATGGAAATGGAAGTACAATTAAGAAGAAAGTGAAATTTCAAGTTTCTACAATCTCTATTACTCCCTAACATACTCTGCTGTTCAAAAACTTTATCAAAAAATTCAAAAAAAATTCAGTTCAGTTCAGTTCAGTTAGCACAGGACGATATGTGGCAGTCGCCAAACGAGCGTCCAGAATACTTCCGGTGGTAAGCCAAAAGAGCGTCCACCACTTCGAATAGTAGGTTCAATATTCTTCTGGTATGACTTTGGCTGGAATGCAACAGAAAAACTCCCTCACCCAACAGGTGAGGAGAGGCATTAGTGCGTTCCAACGACAAATTGAAGAACAACTATAAAATTAGGGATAAAAATTTGAAAACACAGAGCGCCAGATCGAGTCTAGTCTATCTTTGAAGCACGTTACTGAAGTAGAACAAACTACCTCTTCGGGCAGACAGTTCCAATGATTCACTACCCTTTCGCTAAAGAAGTGCTTACGTGCATTAGACCTGACATGTTGTTTTGCCAGTTTCAGCGAATGGCCTCGAGTACCTCCCACTGGCGCAAGAGCATACATATCAGCCGGATCAATAGAACTAAAGCCTCTAACGATTTTAAAGGTCTCGATCAGATCCCCACGTAGTCGCCTTCTTTTTAGCGAGAAGAGATCTAGACTCTACAGTCGTTGTTCATATGACTTCCCAGATTGCCCTTTAATCATACGAGTAGCTAGGCGCTGAACAGCTTCAAGCGTGGCAATGTCCTTTTCCAAGTAAGGAGACCAAGCTTGAACGCAATACTCGAGATGAGGTCTCACTAAATGTGTGTAAATGGACAAAAAATTACCCACTGTTCCCCTCACACTGTTTATTTTCTCACTGTTTCTACCCGAATTGTACCCCTCCTTCCCGCTTTGTACATATCATTGTTTATGTTGAACGGCACCATATCTGTATCAGATTTTGCATATATATATATATTGTACGGGACTGGTGCGCCAAGACAAATTTGATTATCAAGAATCATGGGTCATTTCCTCGAAAAAAACCAGCTTTTTTAGAAATTTATCAACAAAAAACTGAAGGTTCAGACTGGTATCCCTTCATTTACCACCAGAACAGGTTCCACGACGACATCAAAGGAAGTGGCAAATGTTTTGGTTCCAAGGTTATCACAGCCGGGGGTGGCAGTGGGGATGAGCTCACACTGTCTATAAAATGCTCCCATAAGTCGTTCGTCTCAAACAGCCTCTGGCAACCAAAGCCCAGCTCCTGGCCTGCATGTGGCGTAACTGCTTCTACCGACAGGAGAAAGGGCGAAGGCGGGTGACTAGCGCCTCAAAACCAGTTTGCTCCGGGCAGATGGAGCTCGTTAGCCTGGGAGGGCAGTCCATCTAATGGAAGGAAAACCCTAATTCCAAACCTCCGCTGCCTTGCGGCATACCCGATTGCGGGAAAGGCTTCGGGAGTGAACCCTGAGGAAAAATCCCTGCTGTCTTGCGGGAAGACTTTTGAGTCAAAGGCTCCGGGTGGGGTCCCCTAAGCTAACCCCCTACTTCGGCCTTGGCAACCGGGTAGTATGTCGCCTACAACAATAACCATGGAATCTACTTCAACCACAACTCGCAAATGTTTTAAGATAACATCTCTCTCATTTTTCCTATGTTTTTAACTCCATCACCTAAAACCTCTTGTAATATGTTTTCTGCTAACAGAGTATGAGAAAAAATCATACAACTTCGAATCGACTCCTCGACCGTATCACGCCGAAAGCATTGAGCACAGTTGCCGACCAACTTTGCAAACTACTTGCGGCATATTTCCAAAGACTGATGGAAAACTCCCTATTGGTTGGGAGGTAGGTATCATCACTCCCATTCTCAAGGGTGGAAGCCGTAGTGATCCTACCAATTACCGTCCAGTCACCCTTCTCCCGGTGCTATCCAGTGTGATGGAAGCGATTCTTGTCGATGAAATTATGGCTTTTGTGGATAGTTCCAATATTATCGCTGCAGAGGCCATTGCTGTACCTCCAAATTGCTTTTAGCCAGAGACTATTGGACCAAAGCTGTTGATGAAGGTCAGGGTGTGGACGTCATTTACATAGATTTATGTAGGGCATTTGACGGAGTTGACCATGCGATATTGCTAAACAGGCCGCAAGCACTCGGTATTTCACCCTTATCGTTGTCCTGCATTCCTGCGTTCGAGAAACCTTCTGGTACGTGTTAGACAGACCCTCTCAGAGCCACTCCTAATCAATTGTGGAGTTCCTCAGAGGTCTACGGTCAACCGCTTTCCATTTAACACTGATAAATGTCATGCATTACGTATTCGTCTTCCTGGCGACCCGAGGTATATTCTGGGTGGCAAGATGCTCGCTGTGACAAAGCAAGAAAAGATCTCGGGATGATTGTACAAAATGACTTGGGCTGTTCTACTCGGTTGTAGAGCTACAATCGTGGCAAATAGAAACGTTAGTCTTTTAAAGCGTGCGTTCGGAACAATCGATCCAAGGCCCGATAACCCCGTTGATAGGTTGGTGACTTCAGTTTTTGCCTTTGCACCATACAATGTCCTCAGATAGGACAAGGGGCAGTGACTTTTGGAGCGGCGAGTCACACCTGCCGCGTCGTGGTGTCATCATTGGATATTTGTGGCTTTTTATAGGGAGAACGCTTGCCAGGCGAAAACCCACCACACCCTCAGGCACCACCGCCGAACCTTTCGCTGAGCTCGGAGAACCGAGCCCACCCAGCTGGCACCACGTGGAGGTATTTCGGCAAGCCAGCCGGTATTTCGGCAAGCCAACCGTATTTCGGCAAATTCAAATTCAAATTCAAAGATTTATGGTTAAAAACGGTAATACTTTACAACACCACAGGATGACGGTATTTCGCAAGTGACTGCGGATGTACTTGGGGGTTAAATGTCTGGTGGTTAAGTGTCTAGGGATTAAGCGTCGCCGTTTAAGTGTCTGACGATTAAGTGACCGGACACCGATAAGATATAGCGCTCATTGCGCCTAGGAGAGTGTTACGTTCTTGATATGGAGCTAATAATGCACCGGATATGCTTCCCACGATATTGCCCAACCGACTATTGAGAGAGAAGACCAAAGCTTCAGAGAAGTTCGTATGGCGGCTCACTTCCAATAATAACAAACATGGTTTACTCATCCATATATATAGGCTTAGAATGTAAAAGGGAATAACCTTGAAAAATAGCACATTAAAACCGCGTCAAGGACTCGATGGACCAATGAGAATAAAGGGCGAATATGATCAAATTATAAACGTTATGATCAAATTATAATCATGTTTTTCGCGCCAAATAATTCAAATCTATGTTGACATAGTGTCATAATAGAGTCGTAATATCTTCAAAGATATTGAGTTTTTAGGGAAAATAAACGTCTTTTCCCATTACCTCCCTTTTTAAAAGTGACTCAGTACCGACAGAGCTTGGGGTTCACTTGAAGTGGTACGACAGTCTTGCGTCTTCGGTTAGTCCATCGTCGGGGTTCTAGTGCGCGATCGGGAGCGATAATGTCAGGTGGTATTTCAACCGGAGGAGATGGGAGCTGGAAGGTATCAAATAGAAGATCCAACGGAAGATTCACTGGTTCCGCAGGTTCTAACTCCGACTGTCCTTCTCTTGGTCTCAATTGATTGAGATGGCGTATCCAAATGTCGTTTCCAACTTGGATGTCGAACATGACGCTACCTCTCCGACATACAACCTTGCCCTCGATCCATGGGTTTCTTCGTTGTCGATAATCACGAGCATAGACGCTGGATCCCACTTTGAAGCTCCTCTGACTGAGATGCTGATGAACATGAGGTTGCGGTGGCTTCGGGACCATTGCGTTATTGACTGTACGAAGTTTTCTACCCATTAGTGCCTCTGCTGGCGTTTGACTATTCATCAGGGATTCGTGTGGGGTCGTCCGGTAGACTAACAGGAATCGTTGCAAGTTGTCGACGGTAGTCCCCTCCCCTCGAGACTTAAGCATCTTTCTTTTGAATGTGTCGACAAAACTCTCCGCTTGTCCGTTCGATTAAGAATGGTAGATCGGAGTCCGGATATGCTCAATTACATTCTTCTTGCAGAATTCGGCAAAATGAGCTGATGTGAATTGGGATCCATTATCTGAGACAATCGTGTCGGGAACTCCGTGTTGGCTGAATAGCGAAGTGAGTGCTACGATTGTGGTCGAACTTGTGGCAGGAGAGAGCGGGACGATTTCTGGCCATTTCAAATAAGCGTCTACCAAGACTAAGTAGGTGGTTCCGTTGAGTGGGCCAGCGAAGTCAATGTGGATACGCGACCATGCTTTGTCAGGTCGAGGCCACGGAACCAGGTGTTGCGTGAGCAGGAAGTTTTGCCGCTTGTTGACAATTGGTACAGCGCCTGACAAACTCGGTGATATCAGCGTCCATTCCTGGCCAGTAGGCGAAACTTCGAGCGATTGCTTTCATCCGATTGAGCCCCGGATGTCCAGCATGAAATTGACGTATTACCCGTTGACGCAAAGCAGCGGGAATAACGACTCGAGCACCAAACATGAGACAGTCATCCACTATTGATAAGGATTCCCGTCTTTGGAACAGTTGATTGCCAGTCAATTGTGGTGCTAGCCTAGGCCATCCAGATTGAACATACCTGATAGCTTCCGAGAGAACCTCGTCGTCGTTCAGTGTCCTCTTGATATCTGCCACCGTCACGGGAAGGTTTCGCACTGCTGTGGTCAACTGATCGCGTACATACTGCTTAGTAGATATAGCTGCAATCACCACGTCCCCGTCACTGCCTGTTTCGTTTGAGAGTAGACGGGATAGGGCGTCTGCTTGACCAAAATCTTCTGTTCTGCGGTATTGAATCTTGAAATCGTAACCAAGAAGAGTGAGGGCCCAACGTTGCAGACGATTGGCTGAATGAGCAGGGATCCCTTTCTTCGATCCAAATACCGAAATGAGCGGTTTGTGGTCCGTCAGCAGGGTGAAACTTCGACCGTAGATCAACTTGTGAAACCGTTTGACTGCGAACACGAGGGCCAACGCTTCCTTTTCTATCTGGCCGTACTTCTTCTCTGCTGGTGTCAGTGTTCGTGATGCATGCATGATAGCTTTCTCCGTTCCGTCAGGAAACTTGTGAGAGATGACCGCACCAACGCCATGGCTAGAAGCATCAGCGGCTACAACGATTGGTAATACCGGATCGTAATGCGTCAGCAGCAGCCCGGAACTCAGCATTGTTTTCACTGTGACGAAAGCGTCTTCTCAATCGGGTGACCAGTTCCATGCCATGTCTTTCTGGAGAAGGCTGTTGAGCGGTGCACGAACATTGTGTAGTGACGGCAAGAAAGCGCTGTAGTAACTTACCAGTCCAAGAAATGAACGAAGCGTAGAGACATCTGTGGGTGCCGGCATTCGTTGAATAGCCTGGATATTCGCTGGATCAGGATGACGACCAGAAGCATCGAAGATGAAACCAAGGTATTTGATGGAATCCAGGTAAAACTGGCATTACTCTGTACGAAGCCGGAGACCTCTGTCTTGTATCCTTTGTAAAACATCTTCCGTACGAGACTGTAACTCACCTGTGTTTCGGCCAACGATTAGAATGTCGTCCATGTAGACTGCAACGCCTGGAATACCTGCCAAAATCGTGTCGATCGCTTGTTGGAAGATCGCGGGTGCGGTCTTCACGCCAAATGGGAGTCTGTTGAATTGATACAGTCCACGATGGGTATTGATCGTTAAAAACGCACGTGATTCAGGTGCGACTTCCACTTGAAAATAAGCTTCTGCCAGATCGAGTTTCGCAAAGCAGGTGCCGCCATTAAGTATGGTGAAGAGATCATCTGGTAACGGGAGAGGGTAGTGGTGAGTCTCAAGTGCATCATTGAGACCAGTCGAGAAATCTGCGCAAAGGCGAATCGAGCCATTGGTTTTGTTCACCACGACGATGGGTGCTGCCCAAGATGAGTACGTTACCGGAGAGATGATTCCAAGTACATGTAGACGCTGTAGTTTCATCTCGACTTGGGGAAGTGAGGCATATGGTACAGGTCGTTTGGGGCGAAATACTGGCTTGGCTCCTGGACGAAGTTGAAGGACTGCTTGTGTATACTTGCACTTACCAAGATCGTCTTTGAACAGATCGGAAAACCGGTTGACGATTTGATCGATTCTGTCCGAGGATGCACTGCTGCACTGGATTTGGTTGCACAAAGCATTGATTGGCTTATTTGCCAGTTGGAGATCTTCGATCCAATCGAGTCCGAGAAGATTCAAGTTCGCTTTGGCGATGTAACAGGTACATGTTGCTGTTTTCTCTCGGAAAGACACACAACACTTCAGTTGCCCGATTAACTTGAGCGATCCACCACCGGCACTGGTTGCAGGCGGACATGTGAATAGATACGTGGGCTGCCAAGGTTTTTCCACATTGCTTCGGAGATGATTGTGATGTCCGATGCTGTATCCAGTTGAAGCTGAACGGGTATACCGTTGATCTGGATTGCGATGAAACGTCGTCTCGGATATGAACTTACTTGGAGTGTTGTTGTGACGCTGAGTGCATGTCCGCTTGATGAATCTTGCAAGGAGTCGTGGGCTTTGATAAAAACCTCTGCTGGTTTTGCTGTGGCTTTGAAAATGGCCTCGAAATCTTTGGTTTCGACGAAACTTGCTGTTTCGTTCTGGATCTGCAGAATCCTTCTTTGTGGCCTGTGACGTTGCACTGACTGCAACGGTGCTGTTTAAAGGGACAATATCGGACATAGTGCCAGGCTCCGCAATGCCAACATGAAGACGGTGGCTTCTTTGCGCTGGAATCTTGTGACGAATGCCAATTGCTTTGCTGAACGGCATGGACGGTGTCGGTGCCATGATTCCCATGTTGAATCATTGCCGAATCTTCTTGGAGACGGACCAGTCGTAGATATTCATCACCAATGGCTTGGAGAGTGAATGAGGGTTCTTGCTCAAGTTTGTTGAGCAGTCGCGTTCGAATATCAGCGAAACGCGGAAACACCAGGCTGCATATGAATATCAAGGACTTGAACTGGTCGTCTGTGAGGGACCGCAACTTGAAGCGTTCACATTTGCGATTGACAATGCCCATGTGCGTCAGGAAGTGTCGCTCATTTTCAGCTTTAGGCACCTGTAACGAGTGTTGAAGAGAGATACATGCTCACCAAAAAGTTGAATTAGTGACTTGATCGTCTCATCAAAATTTCTATCCCGAGGATTCTTGGGAAGGATCAGGTTGCAGTACTTATCCAGCTCTGCTGGGCCAAGTTTACGTAGCAGCAGCCGGACTTTCCATGCATCATCTTGGGCTGAAAAATCAACACGGAAAAGGTCTTCATAACGTCTGAACCAAGTTTCAAACGTGACGTTTGCTTCCGGATCATAGGCGAATTCTGCTATGCTGTTAGCAATTCCGTCCACGGAGGGTGGAATAGCACGTGCTTCTGTGCTTGGTACTTGCTTTTGCAGAAGAAGTTCCATTAGCATCATTTGTCGCTCCAAAAGAATTTCTATCTTGGATTGTTCCATGATTTCGTAACTTGAATAAACCCGTCGGCAAACTGTTACGTTCTTGATATGGAGCTAATAATGCACCGGATATGCTTCCCACGATATTGCCCAACCGACTATTGAGAGAGAAGACCAAAGCTTCAGAGAAGTTCGTATGGCGGCTCACTTCCAATAATAACAAACATGGCTTACTCATCCATATATATAGGATTAGAATATAACAGGGAATAACCTTGAAAAATAGCACATTAAAGCCGCGTCAAGGACTCGATGGACCAATGAGAATAAAGGGCGAATATGATCAAATTATAAACGTTATGATCAAATTATAATCATGTTTTTCGTGCCAAATAATTCAAATCTATGTTGACATAGTGTCATAATAGAGTCGTAATATCTTCCAAGATATTGAGGTTTTAGGGAAAATAAACGTCTTTTCCCATTAGAGAGTGAGATTCTTCCGTCCGAATCGGACTGTTTAGTTATTCGAAAGGCAGTGGAACATGAAGCGCTTATGATGTAAATCCATGGTCGACATTGGCCGATGGAGGACAACAGCGACAGCACCAACTGTTTAGACTGCAGACCATGGACGACTCCTGGTTGATTACACGGTCTCAGGAACCTCGAATCGTAATCCTCGATGGTGTATGCTAACCCCTCGATCATGCGAGTGACCAGCTTCTGTACCAATTCTAGCTGCACGATATCCTTCTGGTAATACGGCTTCCAAGCCTGGATACAGTATTCTAGATGTGGCCTTACTATTGCCTTGTACAGGGACAATAGCACCTCAGCTTTTCTGCAAGTGAGGGCTGAACGTAGTCGAAAGAGTTCTCTCCTGGCCCTTTGAGCTGCAGCAGCACATTGGTCAGCCCACTTAAAGTTTGCGGAGACTACGATTCCTAATTGCTAAGTAGACTTTACCCTACAGAACTCTGTATGAGCTGAGGGCGTAGACACAATCATGTTGCCTGCCAGTGTAGAGAGCAAGTGACTTTTATCTAGGTTAAGGGGAAGGTCCCACTTATCCGCCCATGCTGTTACAGCTTCCACATCACTTATCAGATCGGAGTTATCCGACCTACCGACAATTTTAACGTCGTCAGCAAACATATAACAGGCTGAGCGCAGTTGGTTGGCTAGATCATCAATGAAGATGAGGAACAGCATCGGCCCCAAGACTGAGCCCTGGGGAACCCCACTCGTTACATGCGCACTTGCGGAGTAAGTATCATCTACCCTGACAGTAAAGGAACGGTCGCTAAGGAATGCTCGAATCCAGTTCACAAGGTTCCCTGATACTCCTATGGCTGAGAGTTTGAGAAGCAATAGCCTATGGTTGACTAAATCAAAAGCCTTACTAAAGTCGAGATAGAAGACTTCTACAGCAATACCATCATCCATTCTCTTAGTAACCTCATTTAGAAAGCTCAACAAATTTGTAAGACATGACCTACCTTTTAGGAAGCCGTGTTGTGCGCTATTCAAAAGAGAGTGTTTGGTTAGATATCCACATATTTTATCGCGGATCAATCTTTCCATAACCTTACATAGCACACTAGTGAGGCTAACCGGGCGGTAATTTTTGACCGCCGAGGAAGCTCCTCCCTTATGGATAGGCACTACAACGGCTGTTCTCCAGTCCAAAGGAAGGGTACCCTGACTGAGGGATGATGTGAAAAGTTCTGTGATCGGCACAGCTAATATAGGCGCTAGCAGTCTGATCATTCGTGGATGGATGCTATCGGGCCCTGCCGACTTGTTGTAAGCTAGGCTGGCCAATATATTCTCGACATTGTGTATCTCGAATGTAAGGTCAGTGCAAAGGGGGCGATTAGCGAGTACACATTGAAGTGATGGCGCAGAGACGTTTGAGTTATAATCTCGGCGTTGTACTCCTTGAAAATGCGAGGAAAACAATTGAGCCTTTTCAGTGCTTGCAATGACTGTTGAGCCGTCGTCCCTCCTCAAGTTACCTACACCTTTTCGTGTTGACCCTTCAGATTGAACGTAGATGTGGTAACGTTTCGGATGAGTATGGGCCTCTTGTGCGAGTTTCATTTCGAAAGAAATCTTTGCTGCACGTATCTCGGAAACAGCTATGTTTCGCGCTTCTTTGTAACGGGGCCAAGTCCCACATGAGGGAGTAAGCTTATAATGCCTCCATTTTGCGTCGCGTTGACGTACGCTACGGGAAACTGAGGCTGACCATCAAAAGGGTTTACAATTTTTGCGAACGGTTCAGAGAGGAGCGAATCGATCCCGAAGTTTAAGGATGTTTTTCTTGATCTGCCCCACATCCCATCCACATGGTCAATGTTTTGCCATGGGAGTAATGCTGCTGCCTGTAATAGGAAAGCAGGGTCGATCCTATGGAAGCTTCGAGAAACCTTAAGTGGGGGTTTACCAAATGACAGAAGTAACTCGCAATCTAGCACTACATGGTCGCTCTTTCCTAGTGGTGGCAGTGAGACCAAATTTTGTATACCGCTTTCAGAAGTTGAAATAACTAGGTCAAGAATAGACGGAGACTGACCCTCTCTGAATCTAGTTGGTTCGTTTACGTGTTGGTAAAGTGCATGGGAGTGTAACCAGTCCAGAAAATCGTTCGCGACTCCTGGGGCATGTGAGGTTTGGTACTCCCAGTTTATTTCGGGTAGATTAAAATCGCCGAAGATTACAACACGTGGTGCTACGGCTAAAAGAGACGAGAGCTTAATTTGCAAAAGAGCATCTTCTTCCAAACTAGTGCTCGGACTACGGTAGACGCAGCTTACAACTATACGCGTGCATCCATGCATGAGCAAGGCAGATATTATCTGCACATTCGTTGTAGAAAAAGAAATACTTTTCTCGAAGGGAATAGCGTTATCAATAAGGAGCAACGCTCCTCCTGCTAGCTTACCCAGGGGTCGATCGCTTCTTACGGCGCTAAACCTATCCGCGATTAAAGCTGGTATGTGGTCATCATGAGACAACCATGATTCCGTGACACCCACAATTTTGTAGTGGGTGTCGTCAACTCTACAGAGGAGTTCAGCCCATTTATTTCTAATGCTACAAGCGTTTGTATATAACAGAAGAGCACTATCATGTGGGGCCAGACTCCCGGTGTTGGGGCTACCTAAGAGCTCTTTGTCCTCGGGCGGAATGCCCGAGGCTGTTTCGCGTTTTTCGAAGGCTGAATTTCATCAAGAGATACAGCATTCGTTTTTGAAGCAGACGACAACTCCTGGCATCTAGTTTCATCTTCGTGGTCTGAGTCACTACAACTCATCCACGATTCATCCTCTAAAGGACGAAGCACGACAGTGGCGCACTTCAATGTTGGAGTATAATTCTCCTGTGTTAGCGTCATCGCCACACTGTTGTCATTTTCTAAGCTTCGACTCTGGAGCGAATTTGGTGAGCTACGAGTTACAGCTAACTTTGAGTTTCTAGCTCTTATTGGGCTAGAAGTTTTCAGGTGTGCTGGGGTGTCAGGTTGCACGATGCATTTTTCCTCGACGCAGTTAAGTTTCTCTGCTTTCGAAAGGAAGTAGTCGCGATCACATTGCTTTGTGAATTCGACTACAATTGGCCGCGGCGATCTGGTGGATGCGCCATTTGGGCCACCCCTCCATTTCCCGACCCTGTGAACTCGCTTCAGCGGAGTAGTCGGTCTCATGCCTGAAGCACGGAGTAGGTCGATAACCTTTTTCCGATCGATGTCCTTACGAGCCTTTGATTCTCAGATAAAAGGCTCAACCTGCGTTAAAATCAGAACATTTTTAGCCCGTGTTGAGCTAACTTGGTTTCTGGCTTGCAGCTCAGCAACCACCTTTCCTAAATGGTGGACTTCCCGAGCCTGATGGCTTTATCGGTAAATCAGGCATAATCTGTCCTGTGCTTTCCACCTACGAAGCATCCGTCGTATCTTTATCATATCGCAGATGAACAGAGTGACTAATGCTGAGGTGCTTTCAAAAGCTGGTCTACAGAGTAGGTTCACCCTATTACGACATCGCCGCCTTTGATGGCTTGGTCATGTGTAGAGAATGGAAAATGGTCGTATTCCGAAAGATCTACTCTGGCTGAGTTGCAATTAGGAAGTCAATCATTGGGCAGACCGCACTTGCGATACAAAGTAGTTTGCAACAGAGATATGAAAACTCTTGGCATTGACCAAGCGAGTTAAGAATAACTTGTTCTTGAACGCTCACATTGGATGTGTGTGAAGCGTCGTCTGCAAGCTGGGAAGGAGCAGATACAGCACTTGGTTGCTGAACGCAGATCACGCCGCCGGCGTGCAGATGACGCCCTACAACCGAGTTCTGACTATCGCTGCAAGCGCTGCGGGAGATAATGTTCCTTCCGAATCGAGCTGTTTAGTCATTCAAAAAGCTTTAGAACATGAAAATTAATGCGATTGTGATGTACATCAAGGTCGACATCAAGGAAAGGAGGCCAACAACAAACACCGTTGAGATGTTTGCTCAAATATCTCTGTGTCCTCATATCAATGTGCACTCTATGAACGGCCTATGTGCAGAGAGCCTGCTTTCGAGGTTCACAATATTGAGCGTATATTTGCCAAATTAGCATACAATAAGTCGGCGTGTCTTGATAGTATCTATGCACAAATGATCCGATCGTTAGTTCTAAAAATAACCGAGCCAGTTACAGATATTTTAAGTTCTACCCTTAGACAGGGCACCTTTGCTTTGGTATAGAGAACAGCTGTTGTAATGACTATTCAAAAGGGTGGGGTATCTCCGGCGTTAAAAATAACCGCGCGTCAGTCTCACTAGTGTATTATTTAATGTCATTGCAAGGTTGAATTACGATGGAATCCGTGGATATCTAATCAAACAATTTTTAATCAATGCTGTACAACACGGATTCTAAAATATGAGTCATCTCTGACTAACATGCTTTGCTTACTAAATAAAGTCACTAAGACGATGGATGATCACATAGTGGTAGAAATGTTTTATGTTAACTTTATTAAGGATTTTAGCTCAGTTAATCAGACTCCTGCTTCTAACATGTGATTGTCAGGCACTACTGTGCTGCATCGCGTAATTCTCACTGACCATATCTTTAACATGAGGGAGGGTGATGTGTACTCAACATATGCGCCTATAACACATGAGGTTCCCCAAGGCACAGTCTTCCTCATCTAAATTGATGAACTAGTAAACCAGCGGCGCTAATTCAGTTATATGTGTGCTGATGCCATGAAAACTATCGGTGGGTCAGATAGCGTCGACATGACAAATGACGCAAAATTGGTGACGAAATAGGTGGATAAGTGTGACTCTCCTTCAAACATAGAGGATGGCCACTTGCTCATTAACCTGATAGGTAGCATCGTTTCCTCTACGCACTTATACCATACATAGTTCCGTGAGGAGTGATCTACTAAGAAATCGGGATTTGTAGTCATTGCTAGCTGTAAGTGGGCTGATCAATGTGCTGCTGTGGATTAAATGGCAAGTATACAAATTCATCGAATGCGCTCAGCCACTCACGCGAAAAAGCCGTGGCGTTTCTATCAATATCGAACAATCGTGCGTCAACAATTGGAATTTTATCGCTTAGGAGAAGGGGGCAATGTCGTAGAAACCTTCAAATTTTTCTAAGGATTGAGTAGTATTACATTCAACGACATTATTCTGTTTTTTCCTATGGTCTACACACGAGGTCACATTCTAAAGCTAAGTACGGATCAAGAACACACTTCTTTAGTATCCATGTATTATATACCTATAACTTAATTCCCAAAGAACTAGTTTCAGCATTGGGTGCATTCAAACGAACAGTGGCAGGTTCTCTTTTTGGAGCATTACACATGACAATCAATTCCCTCCTATCATTTCATGATCAAAACATAACAACAAAATGAGTGTAAAATTAAAGTATTGTGGTGCTCACAACCCCATCCCTTACACACCACTACTGGTTTCAGGCTGTTTGCCATCGTCAGGTGAAGACAGTAAGATCAGGTTCAGTGAGCCTTGAAACAGTGGAAAAGCGGTAAACAAAGTTATATTTGTATGCCACTGTTATATAGGGTTCTTACAAAGAACCACGATGTTTAAATACAGAATCACAAAGTGATTCCTGGCAAGCGACTCGAGGGAATATAAGACCAAAGTATTTGTGTGATTTAGCTCACATCCCAAATCCCTTACACACACTACCGTTTCAGGCTGTTGGCCATCTCAGGTGGGAGACAGGAAGAATCAGGGTCAGAGTGAGCCTTGATGTGAAAACAGTGAAAAAAACCGGTAGGAAACAAGTTATATTTGTATATGCACACTGTTATATAGGGTTCTTACAAGAACACGATGTTTAAATACAGAATTCACAAAGTGATTCTGGTCAAGCTCTCGAAGGCGAATATAAAAGACCGAGTATTGTGGAGCTGCCACATCCCACAAATCCCTTACAAACCACTACCGGTTTCAGGATGTTTGCCATCGTCAGGTAGAGACAGTAAGATCAGGTTCAGTGAGCCTTGAAACAGTGGAAAAGCGGTAAACAAAGTTATATTTGTATGCCACTGTTATATAGGGTTCGTACAAAGAACCACGATGTTCAAATACAGAATCACAAAGTGATTCCTGGTCAAGCGCTCGAGGCGCATATTAAAAGACCAATGTATTGTGGTGCTCACATCCCCATCCCTTACACACCACTACCGGTTTCAGGCTGTTTGCCATCGTCAGGTGGAGACAGTAAGATCAGGTTTAATGAGCCTTGAAACAGTAGAAAAGCGGTAAACAAAGTTATATTTGTATGCCACTGTGTAAAATTAATTTTGGAGATACACAAAACGTTTCGTGGCTAAGAATTTTGTTTGTGTTGAAATTGAATGCTGCCCATCTTTTTTCAGTCGATTAGACATGTATGATTTCCTCCAATCACAGCACACGTCTAAGCTTCTTACGAAACAATCCGGTTGGTAACGAGTATTTTTACGTACACCTTCGATAAAATATGGACACACGTTTCAACTTGGTCGTCTCTCGCCCATTGATATTGATATTATACTATTCCCCAACAAGGGAAGTTCCTTTGTTATCCGCAACTGTGGTCAAAACACTTGGTCATCATTTCACCCTGAAATCCCACATCATGTGGATAGGAACCATGTTACTTGTTACTTGGACATGTCTAAAGCTTTTGATCGTGTTAACCACAGCATACTGCTACAAAAATTGGAGCAGCTCGGTGTGTGCGGCAGACTATTGGCCTGGATAAAGGATCACTTGTGTGATACAGTTATAAGGGTTAGAGTTGATGGGGCACTATCCAGCCCAGTAGAAGTTACAAGTGGCGAACCTCAAGGCTCAGTCTTGGGGCCAATACTCTTCCTCGTGTACGCGAACGATATACCGAAATCGTACGCAGCAAAATCATTTTATTTGCGGATGACATCAAAGTCTGGACTAGCATACGCACCATAGAAGATTGCCAAATTCTCCAAAAAGATCTCGAAGCACTTCATAATTGGTCATTGCGGAACTGCTTACCATTCAACATCCAAAAATGTAAAATGTTGAACGTCGGTAAATCATTCGAATTCACATACTCTCTGGGATCTCAGCAACTATCATGGGTTACTGAAGAGAAAGACCTGGGCGAGTGGATTAGCAGTAACCTGAAGTCTCCACGGCACTGTTCTGTTGTATACAAAATGTCCTGCCAAATCTTAGCATTGCTCAGAAGGATCTTTGGTCGTTTCTCAAAGCAGATACTCCCACGTATAATTAACACCTATATCAGACCAACAATGGAGTATGCTGTTCAAGCATGGTCCCCATGGTTACAAAAGGACATGACCTTGCTGCAACGGGTATACCACCGCGCTACAAAACTGGTGACCGGACTATACAACAGGCCATACGAGGAGCGGATTGCAACACTAAACCTCTTTGACTTTTCGTACCGTCGTCTCAGGGGTGACTTGATCCTGCTTTTCAACATTCTGCATACAGTGGATCACCCACTTGAACACCTGTTTCATCGGCAAGAAGCACGTGGTAGCAGATCGCATGGATACAAGTTAATTATTCCACACTCCAGATCAAATTGTCGAAGGTTTTTCTTTGCTGTCAGAGTCTGTTTTCTATGGAACTCCCTGCCCCACATATCATTTGCGCAACAAGCCTGAACATGTTCAAGGCTGAACTTGACAAGTATATGTTGACCAAACCCAACCTTGCACCTGAATGCACGTGCTGACTTTCAATGTGTATAAAACATTTGTGTTGTTTTTTATGAATTCCCTATATTTTTAATCTGTGGTTACTGTAAATTATATACTTTTTGGACCATTAAAACTTTGAATTACTTTGAATTACTTTGAACGTACCGTTTATCTGCAGACCGCGCAAATCGACCCGTTTCTCTTAGACAGCACGCTAAAAACCGTCCCGATCCCTCGACTATTTAGCTCGAGGATCAAACAGTACCTAGTGATTACATAGCTCACGACACGGTCGCCACAGTGCTATTGGACAATTCATACAGTTTACGAAACAAATGTAGTGAACTGTTGCTACCGCATATTATAGCACTGAAGTAAAATCTACTATTTGCATCACAGCACATTTCTGGTACAATTTGTAGCAGTTACTCAGTGATCAAATGTGAAAAACCAGCCTCGCTAAATGGTTGTGGTATTGCCATCTTTCTCAATCTTGATCTTCGAACTTCGAAATCGAGAGTTTAGCTTTGTACGCACAACGTCCAATTTATCTTCATTATTATCCAATATTATAAGCAATCTATGTTAATGGCATGTGATCATATTCGACCCAAAGCAGGATCGCAGGACCTGCAAAACCTGGTTGACATTATCAATCTGTTGCACATACATGGGAGCTCAATCCATATAATGGAAGTTTTTCATCTACTACATATCCCTTGGCGCAACCCATGCTGCTCGTCTGATGTGGTGTATAAATAAACTCACTTGCACGCCATGAACCGACACGTAAATGAGCCTGTAGCGAATCCGGGCTTACCAAATTGTGGCAGTAAGTATACCAGTAATGATAGCAACAATATTATATAAAGGAATAAAATTTAAGTTTCAAAACAACTCAATAAAGGTCAATTTGAGTTGAGTAAAAAGATTAAAATGGAAATGTTAGTTACGGTTCACCACGATGTCGAAAATTTTGAGGCCGAACAATAATCCACAAATTGGTTTGATTGAATCCGAGAAGAGGAATTTAGTACGAATAGAAGTTGGGGGTAACGAATCAAGTTGTTCGCTTACCAAATGGATTTTTCTCTGAGCGTTAATGATTTTCACAGTTAAAACATTCACAGAAGTCACTCCAGACACATTATGATCAGTTTCCAAGTAGTTCTCAGGTATTGTATGCCACCTCCTAAACTACGCCGCAAAATCAAACGCATAGATTGGAACGGAATCTCAGGGGAGGGATCAATCGCACCTCACCGTACTCATCATAATATACCAACGAACTGGCATTTTATACATCATTGTCTGCTTAACTTTCATGATCTGATTGACTCGTTGGTTCAAAAAATCAGCTTGGTGTACACATGTAATGCAACGGGTGATTAGAATCTTAGACCGTCCTTGAAATCTCATAAAGCTTTTCAGACATCACGGTCGTTGACTAGATATAAATGGTCAGAAATAAGACTAAGACCGAACGCAAAGCAAACAGTAACTATAAAACACGGTTGGCACTTAATATAAAACAGTGCATAAAGCGGTAATATAGTTATTCACAATCGAAAGGCAAAACGGGGTATTGCATTGGCAATCTCCAACAGGATGACGGACTCCCATAATTCTCAGATTTTGAGAAGACTTCAGCCTTTTTCTTAAATTTCCATTCTGTTCAGAGCTCCGATGGTCAACAGATTCAGTAAACATTCCAGTTACCATATGGTCGGTTAGTGTTATTTCACTCGTGGAGTTAACTTTCACTAGTGAAGATGTTGAACGTTCTCTTGCAGAAACGAACCCATACAAATCTGCTTTTCCAGACGACATTCACCTTTAAATTATAAAGAACCCATCACCGATACTATCAGAGCCCTTAGGTAGTCTATTCTACTCTATTGATGTAACCATGAGGTTAGACGAAAGACAACCGGTAAAAGTTTCTTACTTGAACATTTGTAATGCTTCGTAATGACGCCGGCTGACAGGCGACCTAATAGAAGCCTTCAAGATTGCATACGGTATTACGGGTGATAATATTATTGGAATCCTCAAACTTGCCCTTAAATCAGCCACAGGTTGTAATTCTATGAAACTTCTCAAGAGTAGGCCCAGGTTGCTGGCACGTGAGCGCTTTTCCAGCAACCATGTGGCCAATTTCTGGAACAAGCTCCCAGATTGTATAGTAAACCTCCCAAATGTGTTGCGCTTTAAAAGACGTTAAATGGCCTACGATTTTTCCGCACATTGTTTGATAAAAAAACATAAAAACAACAAAAAACGTATTGTAACATTTTTATCTCATGTATGTCTAGGCCTGGGCAACCTGACGACAGTTAGCCCACATATAGTTTATGACTGTGCTTTACTTTGCCTCTACTAGGCCAGTGATTTCATAAATCATACAATGTTCACGCATATTATTGCATTGTTTCCTGATTAGATGACCTCTCACCGTGCTGGTAAAGAGAAACCCTACCTTACTTTCCAAATATAAATAATATGGATACATAATCGATGTGGTGGAATGAAGCCGGAGATGTATCGTTGGCTTCAGAAAAATTCATGCGATATCATTCGCACGATATGTAAGATATGCCTTCCACCGACTAGTTTTAAGCTCGCAGGTACTCAGCTTAAAGTTTATACGGCTTCTGCTAAGACCTCTGAAGGTATTGATGGGGGAATTATAAATAGTGGCACATCCTCGAAGGAGGATAACCAGCACACATCTTGCGTACAGCAAGTTTGTGTGCAATCTGAAGAAATACGCACCTTTGCGGAAGTTCCTTCCTCGCATGTACTCGGTTTAAAAGATGGACTCAGTTTTGCCGGTGCAACGAACGTTCTTAATCCCATCGAGGTCCAGGAACTACCACATATGGATAAAGCAATGAAGAATAAAGACCAGAGCTTTACCACTGATGAGAGTAGAAAATCCTGTATCATTCTTCACAATGCGCCGGAGCAAACAAGTGCATTGGCGATAGACTGGGTTAATCAGGAACGGGATTTCTTAAATTCTGTTCTTGCCCCCCTTTTCGACGAAGGTGAAAAAGGTATAACAGTGCGTACAGCGTTTCGTCTAGGCCGCAGGCCAGCGCCAGGTGACCGCCCAAGACCGATAAAGATTGTGTTCGACTCTGCTGACGAAGTGACCTTACTGCTAAAGAGGGGTTACAGGTTAAAGGGTAGTGAACTTCGACTAATGCGTGATCTCTCTCGGGAAGATAGGGTGAAAATGCGAAAAGCTAATCAGGAGATTAGAGAGCGCAAATCCGCAGGTGAAACTAACTTGTTCAGGTCAAGAGAATGACCTAAACACTGTTCGTACCGACACCCTTAGTCTGACGAAGCTTCTGTGTTCAGAAGCGAAACGTTACCAAAAACTTACTATAAACGATTCATTAGAAACCCTACCTCACTTTCCATATATTTGGAAACAAGAATCTGTGAAAAGTACGAACTGTATACTCGATATCGAAGTGCCGGGTGCTCAACCACATACCGTCGAAGGAAATCTGGGCGCGTGATTGGCTTTTAGCCACCTTCTGCCCAGTGCAACTTGAACTTGACCTTGAACTGAACTGAAGATGAGGGAATAGTTGGTATGATCCTCATGTTGTCTTTGGAACGCACTAATGTTTCTCCTCACCTATTGGTGAAGGGAGATTTTCTGTTGCATTCCAGATTACTCTCATACCAGAAGATATTTGTGAAGATATTGTTTGTTGCAAGGTCTTATATAATCATTGGTTACTCACACGCACTAGGCGGTTCACTAGCTCTCAGAGGTCCACCACACTTGCTACATCGAATTTAAGAGCCTCCACAGCCACGTTAACCGTTTCTCTCGTCACTGGGTGGGTCGATTTCACCAATGTTATCAAGGCCATTGTCATTATGAGGCCCACCGGGATGTGGTGGCTTCCCTGTGAAGGAGAAAGGAACTTTGAAAAAAATGAAAATGAGAGTATGGACAATAAAAGTGATATTGTTATTACCGGAATATCGGTTTTAAACAGTCTAATCATAAATTCTAAAAACAATTTGAATGTCAAATTCAGCCTTTATGATAATCGTTTAAAGAGATCTTTTTATTGATATTCAATATAATGCTGAAAATTTGTACAACAGCAAAGAATTTTAGTTATAAATGCCAGAAATAGTAATTAATTCGCGCAACCATTAGATAAAATTTGTCAACGGAATGTTTCTTATTTGGTATGTTTCACGATCAGACCCAAGATTTGAGTTGTGTACAGTTTTGCATTTTTAACGGCTGAACGCGAATGTGGCCTGCTATAAAACCATGGAACCCGAAACTTCACTGAATATTACTTTATGATCCACTGTACAAATAAACATGCTAAATATAAAAAAATGTCTCATTACATTGTAGGGGAGTGGCAATTATGATAAACGAAGATCTCCCCCACAGTGAGACTTCGATAAAGATTGCTTCTCACTCAATCCAACTAACATCGGTATTTCTTACTGTCGCTAGGAGAAAACTGGCACTTGCATATGCTTATAGAAACCCGACTGCTTCATCATTAGACGACCAATTACTGATGGACACATTGGAAGTACTAAAAGGGCAATGCAACGCATTACTAATTGTTGGAGACTTCAATCTACCGGGCATTGATTGGTGTACTGAAATTTCTTCACCAGAGTCAGTTGAGTCACAATATCTAGACTGGTTTCATGTTGGGGACTTTTATCAACATGTCAGGGAACATACAAGGTTTAGGACAGGACATACTCCGTCAACTTTAGATTTGGTTCTATCGTCTCATGAAAAAGATATTTATGGAATCAAATACCTTTCGCCACTAGGGAAGAGCGACCACGCTGTAATTCTTCTTGACTGGACTTTATTGCATCCTAGTCCCCAAGTAAAAATGTCCCGCAACTTTGGTCGAATGGACATCGTCCAACTACAAACTAAAGCAATTAATCTAAGTTGGGAACCAGACGAATTAGAACCTAGTGTAGAAATCAGGTGGAATATTATAAAAGGGCACCTTTTTCAACTACAGGATGATTTTGCTCCTCTACAATTAGTGAGAACGCGAGGAAAACCACCCTGGTGGAGCGAGTCTATTCGCAAAGCTATTAGATGTCGTGACCGTAGCCTGAGGGCTTACAAATTATGTGGAACTCACAGATCTAGACTGCAGTACATACAGACCAGAAATTCAGCTGTTGCGCTGCAAAGGAAAGCTAAAAGGGACTTCGAATCCCAAATTGCCAAAAAAGCAAAGATAACTTGAAAGCTTTTTATGGCTATGTTTAGTCCAAGCGATCATTAAGAGAAGAAATAGGTACGTTAGTGCTGGACGATGGCAATACGGCTTTGACTGCACCGGAAAAAGCCGATGCGTTGCATTCATTCTTCTGCAGTGTTTATCGGCGCGATTCAGGTAACTGTTTAAAAACTCACGAGTGCAGAGCACCTCCCCTTAGCTCGGTGGAGGTTAATCAGGAAGTGGTCACCACAGTTCTGTCGCAGCTGGATAAAACTAAGTCAGCTGGCCCAGACGGTATACATCAGACAATAACGAATGTCACTTTTTTGGAGCGAAGCGAAGTGCGAAGCGAATTATCGAAAAGCCCTAACTGCGCTTCGCAATAGCGAATAGTATCAAAGCGAATATCCCAAGTGCACTTCGCAATGGCGAAGCGAAGCGAAGCTTCGCACTTCGCCATAACGAATATTAGCGAATAATCTTCGCTCAACTTCGATGTCCCCCAAAAACTTCGTTTTCGACAAAAACCTTGCTCTAAATTGCTATAATTCGCTAATATTTCTTTAAATTCGCTATTCTTCGCTTAAATAAAACGAAAATTCCAAAATAACTTATTTTTGACCTTGAAAGAACTTTTATTTTACAAGGGAGGACTTTTTCATGAGCTTTGGAATTGGAAATATACAAAACCTTGTTCTCTCAAGGGAAATTAGGCTCCTACTCTGAGTCGGTCTCGGAGACCGGGGTTCTGGACCTGGACCTGGTGCCGGAATTTGTCCGGCTGCCTCCAGTCAGAGGGGAGTAGGCCCCCGCCGTGAGCTCCTGGGTGTCGACAAACTCGACATCCTCAAGGTTGGCCTCAGGGTCATCCTGGTCTTTGAGCTGCTGCTGACTCTGAGTGCTGGTACCTTCGCCATTGGTGAACTCCTGGATGCGGAGCTTCATCCTCTTCATGTAGGGGAGCACTTTCTCGTAATTGTCATGAATGTAGACGAGCTCCTCGGCCCTCTCGTTGTTCAGAAGGCTTCGGATGGGTTTGGTCACCAGTCCCCCTTTCCGAGAAGACCCTCTCTGATGAGGCCGAGGTAGCCGGGATGGCGTAGACCATCCTGAAAGAAAATGAGACAGGTTTAGTATTTTGTATTAGGTTCCAGGGGGTGCAAAAGTTAAACTACTATTTCGAAAGTATAACAATACTATATCAAAGTATAGCAATACTACATCTAAGAATAGAAAATAATATATCGAAGTATAGTGAATAATATCGAAGTATGGCGAAGTTTAGCGAATATTATAGCGAAGTATGGCGAATAACGAGAATAAATTATAATCCAACGGAAAATAAGTGACCTTTAACTTTGAAACAACTTACTGGGCGACTTTGGCGAGTAGAGGGAGCTTCTTGGCCTTCATCTTCCAGTACTGGAGCACGTCGATGTCCTCCTTTTCCAGGGGAGACGCCATCCATTCATTCATCTCCTTGACATAGGAAGGAACTGGGGCTGGTTGAGACTGGGACTGGTCGACGCTGCCAAAGGCCAATTCCGGATCAAGATCAAGGTCATGGTGCTCTCGGAGAAAACCTTCAAGATCTTGGCAAGCGGGTTCCGGCATCTGAATGGATGGTGGGGCGGCTGGGGCCAAGTTGGCCAAGAGCAACTTGATGCTCTGCTCGCACTCGTAGAAGAGGTGACCATGAGACCTGGTCCTGAGGTACACGGCCTTCTGAGTGGGGTTCAGGTAGTGCGCAATCTGGTAGAGGTCCACGTTCCTGCCCAGCTCGGGAACTCTGATCTTGATCTCCTCCTGGAACTTCTTGATGAATGCCTTGGTGGCATCCTTAAATTCGGCGAACAGCTTGATCCTGGAGGCGGACATCAGGGCAATCTTGGCCATGTCCGGAATAACATGCTGCCGTGTGGGCGTCTCATCTGCCTGGAGACGTTTGCTGACCTCCTTGATCTGCTCGAGGGGCCAGAGGATGTCTTCCAGGTCCTGAAACTGCAGCTTCTTTGGAATGAGTGCCGCAAAGTCTGAAGGGGTGTTGAAGACATCATCCTTCAGCGACAGCAGGACCGCCTTGTTCCGGACGATGGATGTGATGGTCATGCACATTGAAGACCAGCGGATCTTGCTGTACTGAACGATCTTGATGAAGGGAACTGTAAGGGAATGACTTCTGAACTTCGAAGGTATAGGAAATAATAACGAAGCTTCGCTAATAATATCGCGAAGCTTTGCAAATATAGCGAAGTATAACGAATAACATAGCAAATTATATAGCGAATTGTAGCGAATAGTATCGAAGTTAACCGAATATTGCGCTCACTCACCTTCCAAGTCAGCTGCCTTCTTCCTCATGAGATCGTTCCTGACCGAAGAACGCTTGACCCCGGTGGCCAGAGCCCTGACCATGTTGACCAAGTCGCCCACCTCCTCGATCTGCATGGCATACTTGAGGGCGTTGTTGATTGCGTGGTCGACGCAAAGCAGGTGCTTGCTGATCTTGTCAGCGTTCTTCACAGCTTTCTTCATTTTGGCCTCGGCGTCCGTGACCATGATGGTCGCAGTGCTGTCTTTGAGGTTCTTGATGGCACCAATCATGGAGTTGAGGTAGCGGCCCACCACCTCCGAGTCGTGCCTACCCACCACCATCCTGCAGTTAATGGTGAATCTCTGCATGGCCCAGTCGGGATCAATGTAGTGGATAGTCAAGCTCAGGTACCCCTGGCTGGAGCGGCTGGTCCACATGTCACTGGTGAATCCAACTCCCAGGAGGTTGGCCAGGCACTTGGCGAGCTTCTTCTCCACGGCCTCCTCGACATTCTTGAAGAGGAGGGTACATATGTGCCTGGAGAACATGATCTGCCTGGGGATGTTGATCTTCGGGTCCAGCGACTGAGAATACCTGGAATAATAGCGAAGGTAATAGCGACATATCCAAATTATAGTGATTTTTAACCGAAAATAGCATTATAAAACAAAGTATAGCGAAGTTTAAGCGAAGTATAGCAAAGTCAAATCGAAATTATCTTTCAAGTAAGAAGTTAACAACTTGTAATTGTAAATTTGTCATTTCAAATACCTTATAAAGTGGCGATTCTCCACACGGCAAGGTAGGCCATGATATCCAGGTTGGTCCTCAGCTGGAGAGGACTCTTCGGGTTGTACTTCTTGGGAGCGCTGGCGCTGCCACCGGACTTGTAGTACTGGGTGATCGGGGTCACTGAGAGCCTTCTTGAAGAGGTTTTGGATGACTCCCCGAACTTGACTCGCCAAGAGCTGGACTGGGACTGCTGCTGCTTCTTCTGGGAAAGAAAAGAAAGAAAAAACAGTTGAGCTTCTTTTCCCACAAACTATTGCAAAGTATAACGATGTTCATGCACAGTATTTGGAAGTACTAAGCAATCTATAACAAAGTATATTGCAAGATATTGCGAAGTATAGCAAAGTTTAAACGAAGTTTAGCGAAGGTTGCGTCAAACTGTGTCTAACTCACCTTTTCAGTCTCCAACTTGGCCTTCTGGTTCAGAAACTGCTTTGAAACGTCCGGATGCTTCGACATGATGTGGCCGACCATGCCTTGGGGGGTTCCCTGAGGCCGGGCGATGGACTGGCCACAATCCTCGACTTGGCAAAGAGCTCGAACTTCTCTTTCCTTCGCACCTTTCTTCACAGCCTCCTTCTTGAAGAAGTTCCAGATCGGTGATCTGGTAGGCTTGTGCCGGTAGGTGGTGTGATGAAAGTCGTCATCATCATCATCTGACGGCGGCGGAGACCTCTTTCTGGAGGACTTGGGGGTCCACGGTCTTTGGACAGCAGCTTGACGTTGAGGGTCGGGCTCCTCTTGGACTTCTTGGACTTCTTGGCCGAGGCCGAGTCTTTGTCCTTGTCCGACTTGTGGTGCGTCTTCGGGGGGCTCATGATGAAACTATGATGAGACAATTAAATTTTCATCCTATTTATAGCAGACAATAAATAGCAGACAAAATATTAAAGTACAAAATAGTACAACCCTTTGTCTACTGACCGTAACTCTAGTTACCACCTCAAATATTATAGCAAATAAACAAGCAGTCGGTTGCTAAGTGGCTAACGTCGGTAATTTCAGTCACCATCGGAGTTCACTTGTCTGGCGGTGTCTATCAACAAGTCAACAAGTGTCAACATCAAAAACAATTCCCGTAGAAGGGTTAAAATATTAAAGTACAAAAATGAACACTTCGCTTTTAGCGAAGACTTCGCTAATATTCGTTTACGGCGAAGTTTGAACTTGCACTTCGTTTTAAGCGAAGCGAAGTATAACGATTTTTTAGCGAAGTTTATTTTTGCCCTTCGCCATGGCGATAGCGAAGCGAATATTCAACAATATTCGCTCCGCTTCGCAACTTCGCTTCGCTTTAAATCCCAAAGCGAACTATTCGTTATTGTCTGGATCAGATTCAGTGAGTCTTGTAACAGAAAAAGTGGTAAACGAAGTTCAATTTTAAAGCCACTTTAAAACCAGGTTCGTACAACGAACCACATAATCATATAGTGATTCCTGGTCAAGTGCTTAAGCCGCTGATGGATGTCCAAAGTAATGTGCTGCTTACATCCACCGCAATTACTTACCACAACCGATTTCCAGCTGGTTTGCCGTCAGCAGAGGGGGATAGTGAGATTAGATTCAGTGGATCTTGTAACGGCAGAGATTGTTACAGCTCAACATTGGATGACCGATCCAGACACAGCGAACTCAAGTCACTGAATCGAATCAATGTAAATGAGCAGTTTTAGGAGTGTTCAGTTCAGTTTAGTTTTCACAGGACGAATTGTTACTGATTCGCTAATCGAGCGTTCAGATTTCTTCCGTTCGTATGTCACTGAAGAGCGTTCACCACTTTAAACAATATCTTCACGAATTTCTGCTGCGTAATTAGAAAGGCAACAGAAAAACTCCCATCACTATCACTTACAAAACTACAACCCATTTCTGTCTGTTTGTCGTTGTCAGCTGGAGGCAGTAGGATTAGATTCAGTGAGTCTTGAAAGTGTGGTAAAGTGGTAATGTTGTATAGACAGTGGACGAATTATCGATTAATAACCAATCAAGATCGATCGTGAGTTCAAATTGTGATTTTCGCTCACTGCGTGATATTCACTCACTCGCTCACTTTGTGATATTCATTCATTCGTTCAATACACGAGCTCAGTTATGTTTGTGTTCTGTCGAACCCACGGCTGGGCCAGTAGTGGCATATCACGGATATAACAGGTATACAAAGGTATACTTGTATGCCACTGTTGTATATGGTTCTTACAAATAACCACGATGTTCAAATACAGAATAACCAAGAGATTCCCCGTGGTGCTCTAGTCTAGTAATAGATAGAATTTTCTAAAATCAAAAGAATGATTATTTACTAAGTGTATACTTGAATGCCACTGTTGCGTAGGTTTCATACAACGAACCACGATGTTCAAACACAGAATCACATAGTATTTCGTGGTCCAGCACTCAAGGCGCTTATGGATTAACAAAGTGATGTGTTGCTCACATCCCCCGAAATTACACTCCACTACCGGTTTTTGGCTGTTTGCCGTCATCAGGTGGAGACAGTAAGATCAGTTTCAGTGAGCTGTGAAACAGTGGTAAAGTGGTAAACAAAGTTGCTTCCAAAGCTCTTCTTAACATGGTGTTGGAATAGATCATACAATGTGAACTTTCCTATCCAGCGCCTGCATATTTATAAATGATAACTCATTTATTTCCTCAATTTCTGGCACCCACCTCTATTTCACTTATAAATCTGAATAATCGCATTCTATCATCATTTGGCGATCATGTATTGTCAAACCTCATTTTCATCCGTGAGTATTTAAAACAGCAAAACTCTCGAAACTTGACTGATTTTCTAGTTGAAATTACAAATCGATTTTATTGATTGCGATTCGTCACGACTGATTTTATCGTTTCAACACGTTTCTTCTCTACGAATCACGTTCCATGTGATTGATTGTTCGGGTCAATATTATTATCGATCAATTCATGAAAAAACAATTAACCTGCATGAGCATTCTCGTTCAAGTCACGTCATTGTAACGATGATTGTTGAGTTTTAATTGGATTCGCATAGCTACAACTTCGAGTGCGCTCAAATAATTTCAAGAACTCATTGAATTCGTTCGACTTCAGGTCGATTGATACTTGAACCACATGGTGCTTTTGTTCCTGATATTTTGTTGTTGTCTCGACCATAGACAGGAGCAGCCATAGCAACTCATTGATTTTTGTTACCAAGACAACCGTGGAACTATTTGGATGGCGAATGTTTTGAAATGTTGGGTTTCCATTCCACAGCGAGACATTGATGGAATGTGGTTTCAAACTTTTTGTAAATTTTGCATATGAAAAATGAGTTTGATACGTCGAAGAGTGAGTCTGTGAAAACTTCCGTTATTATTCATTTCATCTTGCAGTTAAAATGAATTACAGACCGCTACATTACACTCGACTTCCACAAACAAAAACAGTTGACTTCGAATTACACAAAAACAGGTCGATAGCAAGTGTCAGTCAATCGTAGGATAAACAGCTATTTGGTCAACCCAAATATTCTTCCAACTAGCGGCACTTGATATCGCTAATGAGATCAGAAGCGTTCGTATCGAATCGACTGACAGCACAATGTTCATGGTTCAAGATTCCCTTTTCAATTTCGTTGGCAAACTGGTCGTACTTCTCCGAAGGACTTTGTGAAACTCAACACGATAATGCAAAATAGCATGGAAATTCGCCATGTCAATTCTAGTTAGGAATAATCAAAATTTGGACATCGGTTATGTTCGAATAAGGTTTCTTCAGTAAGCAATCGATTGGAATATGTTTGGGACCGATCGTGTATTCATAATGCAACAAAAATTTGAGTGCAATCGGTTAGAGTAGTTTTTGGGTAACGTTTCACTTCTGACTCAGAAGCTTCGTCAGACCAAGGGTGATAGTCAGGACAGGGAACATGATTAAGTAGCAGTCAACCCACCACCACCACTGATCCTGGTCATTCCCACTAGACGTGACACAGTGTAGGCGCACTATAGGCTGTTTAGCGGTAAGGTCAAATAAGTGGTGGTGGGTTGACTACTACTTAATCATGTTCCTTATCCTGACTATCACCCTTGGTCTGACGAAGCTTCTGTGTCAGAAGTTTTAAACGTTTACCCAAACTACTCTAACCGATTGCACTCAAGTTTCTTAAGTAAATTTTGTTTTACCTCACCAGTATTTGGCATTCATATTTTTCATCCAGTGGACAACATACCAGATAATTTCAGTCGTTTTTTTCTGATTAATGTTTGTAAGTAGTGTGCCCGCGAATATGGTGAGGAATTGAGGTTGATCACTGAGCAAACTCTTACAGCCTGTGTCTGATGAAAGCGAGCATCCAGAATCAGATAGCGGTGCGAAAGTGTGGAGGACGTCAGCACAACACCAAATTCGTCTATCTTGAAAATTTGTGAGCGCTGAATTTGAACACCTATTCAACAGTGGTATACAAGTATAATTTCGTGTTATGACGGAAACATGCACAAAGAGAGTAATTAAGTTCTATTAATCGATACGTAAATAAGGAGAACAGAACAAGATTGGAATCAAACGTTCGGGAAGAAATCCAATGAACAATGTGTATGTTTATGCTTTTTTATTTTAGGACAATTAGAAAACCAAAGTTCAAAGTACAGATTGGTCCCGTAAAGATGCAGCTTACACAATTAGACGAAAACAACTGGCATGTAGGTAAGTGCAAGACAAATGGGAAATCCTTCTTGTAGGCGAATGCAGGGAATGGTATGTTCGTTATTTTGAACTCAAAACTCAGAAAGTGTTTTGTGGTATAAAAAGCGGTAAGCTTAACACTAACCATAGGATTACAGATATATGGAAAGTCACATACCGCAAGGTTCGTCATAGACTCATCGAGCTTAGAAGCGAAAACAGCAACAGATTTCGAGCGTGTAATTTCTTCAGGCAACATGTTTATAATGAAACAAAATCTTACGGAGAAATAATTTCGACGAATATCCAATCGAGAATGAGGAATGCCTTTGAATGTGTTCGTGTTCGATAAGGCCATTGGGTTTAGCAAGTGGTTTAAGGGGATGGTTTACAGAATTCAGGATTTTTGAAGCCCATAAGTTCACTACGTATCCGCCGTTGGGTAAAATCGTGTAGGTTCTGTGAAAGTCAAATTGCTGTACCGGAAGACCAACTTTGTCGCACGATGATGAATCCTGTCGAGTAATTCGATATCCTTCCTTCACCGTGGTGCCTATTTGTGGATGGAATATTCCATAACAGGACGGACATACGTATTATTTAACGGAGCTAAGGTTTCAGGCGTGAAAATCTTTATTACCCTTTTAGAAGACCCAAGATACGGCAAGCATTATTGTACACTGTTCGGCGATGATGTCCGAGTTTAAGGTTACACTACACCCAGATATAACTCAACCAAATATTTGAAAGTATTTCGGGCTCACTGAACCTTATATTACTGTCTCCATTTGACAACGGCCTGTAAATGCGGTAGATACAAGCAAAACTAATCGTTTGTAGTGATTCAAAGTGATTCAAGATTCAAGATTCAAGATTCAAAGTTGTAATGGTCTAAAAAGTATTTAGCTTAACAATAACCATAGGATGGAGTTATGAGGTCTATACAATAAAAAAGAAGAAGAACAGGAAAACTCATGTAGTGTAAATCGTATCAAAATTTGGGTTGTCTTTCAAGTATTTATCCAAATTAGCTGGCTGAGTGTGTAACAGTGGGGGGAGGGTGTTCCGTGTGAAACTTACACGTACAGCATACGAGTATCTTTGACAGTTCGGTCTTGAAGTGGGAATAAGCACTGAAAGTTCATGTTTCCGACTGGCATCACCGTGCCATTCTGTGTTCAAACGTCGTGTTTTGTTTTACGGAACTTATTTAATGCTGCCTTCAAAGTCTATGTTCGTTTACGTACATGTTCGAACAACATTAATCGATAATATTGAAAAGTGAAGCTGGGAATTAGGCAAAGATTAGAAGATAGCTCGCACATTCTTCGTCTGTCGGTTCAAACTCAGACAAACGGAAACTTTTAATCGTGAATCCACGTTCCTGTGGACAAGTTTGATTACAATTCATGATACCGCATCTCTCGGACGAGATTTCAGCCGTTGACCGAACTTTTACTCAATGCTCGAAAATTCGAGTCACAAGATTATTTGTGTTTCGGTTGGTATACGGTATGTCATTCACATATTCTAAAATAACGTACAAGTGACAAACCCATCTGCATTCATTAAAGTTTGTCTACATTCACACCATCTGATTTTATTATCAAGGGTTCAAATGAAATCTTTTTGTCTGAAAGGGTACACTTATCGATTAAGACGAGTTTGAATATCTCTTTTGTCGACTGAACTCATCTCATCTCATCAACGTGATTAGATTTCAGCGATCAACTAATCAGTAAGCTCAAATCAATGTACATCATCGGATTTTTGTGCAGCTCATTTCCGCTTTATTCGGTTAAGAGATGTTACATTCCTAACCCTAGCCCTACTCAGATTAGGCTCACTTTCTATTTTGCTGAAAAGGCGCCTTTTATTAACGGTCAATAATCATTATTTTGTTTTTAGAAAACCCTGTCTATTACTGGACCGGCGAAACTTCAAATATTGTCAAATATCAGTTGAAATGCGATCACTCCTATCCCCTCGGAACTCTCCTCCACACCAAAGGAATAAATAAAACGTTGAGTTTGTAATGCTGGTACGACCAACTGTTCAATCGCATGTGCTTATACACAAGTAGATGGGTTTGAACTCATTGGAATGAACAAAGATCCTCATTTGTAAGCATTTTCATCACACAGCTTTGGACTGAGTTTGTGCTGCTTGCGTTCGTTAGTTAAAGACAACACGATAAGCATCCACGGGCCTTAAAACACTGTAAAAAACAACGGTAAATATTTAGCGCTGGTAGCTACTGCTGGATAGAAACGGTACGGCCAACCTATTCAGTCACGTGTCCAAACACATGTTTAATGGGGCTAAACCCATAACCATGAACCAAAATATCCATTTGCATGCTTTTCCGTCACACACCCCCACGACCGGTTTCATGCTGTTTGCACTCATTAGGTAGGGACAGTAGGATCAGGATCCGCCTGCGCTTGAAACAGTGGAGGAATGGTAAACAAGGGGCACTTGTATGGCACTGTTGGATAAGGCTGGTACGACCAACTTGTTCAAACACATGCATCCACACACACACCTGGATGCAGTAAAACCCATGGACTTGAAAACGTATTCGCATTTTCGTCATGCCATGGTCGCGCAAACCTTATCTGATAGTTATTTACAAGAACAACTTGTTTTCTATTATTCCATTGTTTTAAGCGACCGCGGATCATGTTCGTATTATCTGTACCGGTCGTGGGTGTGTGTGATGGAAATGCATGTAAATGAATACTTTGGTTCATGGTTATGGGTTTAACCCCAATAAACATGTGTTTGGACACATGTGATTGAACAGGTTGGTCGTACCAGCCTTATTCAACAGTGGCATACAAGCGCTCCTTGTTTACCATTCCTCCACTGTTTCAAGCGCACGCGGATCCTGATATTACTGTCCCTACCTGATGAGTGCAAACAGCACGAAACCGTGCGCGTGTGCAGTGGAAATGCTTGTAAATGAACATTTTTGTTCAGGGTTATCGGTTTTACCCGTCTACATGCATTTTCACGCGCATATAAACTATGAATATATATGAATGTGTCACATGACAAAGATCTCTACAATCTGGCGCTCAGTATTGATACGAACGTAAGTAGCTTATGTTCATCTTATAATCGTTAAGTAGGTTTTTTCAACGAACCGTTTCACTTCGACCCCATTCGTTCTGCGGTTTTACACGTGTCAATCGACCTTGACCGTGTTCACTGAACGTGACGTGATACCCACTAGGCGTACTGTGGACTGTTTTGCAGTAAGGTCAAATCAGTGGTGGTGGTGGGTTGACAGCTAATTAATCATGTTCGCTGTCGTGACTGTCAACGTTGGTTTGACGAAGCCCCTGTGCCAGAAGTGAAACGTTGCCAAAAACTGATCTAGCCGATTGCACACAAATTTATTTCCATTTTGTTTGGTCGGTTCTTAACAAATACCAATCAATTAAAGGCATTCTGTGGTTTCTCAGATCATATGACAATCAGGTCTATTTGATCTTAGCCTCACCTGTTCATCGGCATTCTGTCCATCAGCAGGTTACGTACAGACAAGTTTGAAAATTGCTACCATCCTTTATCTAACTTTCTTTTTTGGCATCATAACCTTGGTATCGTCGGGGTGCTGTGCACGAAGTGTGAAATTATCGAGCTTGAATAACACATTTATATGTGAAAATGTTTTTGACGGAATACTGTACTCCTTCAAACATTCATGAAGTGGTGCTAACACTCCACTGGCTGTTTGCCGTCATCATGATGCGTGTCATCATGCTCACACTCCGCTCTGAAGGGCCTAGTAGTTCAAGTTGAACGAAGGCTCTCATACTTCATGACCTGAATACCAAAACTTAACAAGCTTGTTAGTATTTCAGTGTGATGACTTGAGGAATGATAAAGATTTTACCACCATGCTCTAACGAAACCATAGAGTACGTAGTTGACGGATATTTTCTAAGTTGGTATTTTGATGCTTGCCACATATAGAGTTATTCCATCACTCTTCGAATGTTCTGCAACACATAATACAAATCTGTTGAGTGCTTCTAATCCCACATGTAATTCCATAACAAAATAGTTCGATTGGCACAAGCGCAACTTGTTTACCATTCTTCCACTGTTTCAAAGCGCATGCGGATCCTGATCATACTGTCCCTACTTGATGAGTGCAAACAGCACGAAACCGGTCGTGGTGTGTGAATGACGGAAAAGCCTGCAAATGAATATTTTGTTTCATGGTTATGGGTTTTACCCCATTTAACATGTGTTTCGACACATGCTTTGAACAGGTTCGTCGTACGAGCCTTATCCAACAGTGGCATACAAGCGCTCCTTGTTTACCATTCCTCCGCTGTTTCAAGCGCATGCGGATCCTGATCTTACTGTCCCTACCTGATGAGTGCAAACAGCACGAAACCGGTCGTTGGGGTGTGAATGACGGAAAAGCATGCAAATGAATATTTTGTTTCATGGTTCTGGGTTTTACCCCATTTAACATGTGTTTCGACACATGCTTTGAACAGGTTCGTCGTACGAGCCTTATCCAACAGTGGCATACAAGCGCTCCTTGTTTACCATTCCTCCACTGTTTCAAGAGCATGCGGATCCTGATCTTACTGTCCCGACCTGATGAGTGCAACAGCACGAACCGGTCGTGGGGTGTGATGACGGAAAAGCAGCAAGAATATTTTGTTTCATGGTTGTATGTTTTACCCCATTAACATGTGTTTTGGACACATGCTTTGAACAGGTTTGGTCTACGCAGCCTTATCCAACAGTGGCATTCAAGCGCTCATTGTTTACCATTCTTCTACTGTTTCAAGCGCCTGCGGATCCTGATCTTACTGTCCCTACCTGATGAGTGCAAACAGCACGAAACCGGTCGTGGGGTGTGAATGATGGAAAAGCATGCAAATGAATATTTTGTTTCATGGTTATGGGTTGAACCCCATTTAACATGTGTTTGGACACATGCTTTGAACAGGTTGGTCGTACCAGCCTTATCCAACAGTGGCATACAAGCGCTCCTTGTTTACCAGTCTTCCACTGTTTCAAGCGCATGCAGATCCTGATCTTACTGTCCCTACCTGATGAGTGCAAACAGCACGAAACCGGTCGTGGGGTGTGAATGACGGAAAAGCATGCAAATGAATATTTTGTTTCATGGTTATGGGTTTAACCCCATTTAACATGTGTTGGACACATGCTTTGAACAGTTTGGTCGTACCAGCCTTATCCATCAGTGGCATACAAGCGCTCCTTGTTTACAATTCCTTCACTGTTTCAAGCGCATGCGGATCCTGATATTACTGTCCCTACCTGATGAGTGCAAACAGCACGAAACCGGTCGTGGGGTGTGAATGACGGAAAAGCATGCAAATGAATAGTTTGTTTCATGGTTATGGGTTTAACCCCATTTAACATGTGTTTCGACACATGCTTTGAACAGGTTCGTCGTACGAGCCTTATCCAACAGTGGCATACAAGCGCTCCTTGTTTACCATTCCTCCACTGTTTCAAGCGCATACGGATCCTGATCTTACTGTCCCTACCTGATGAGTGCAAACAGCACGAGACCGGTCGTGCGGTGTGAATGACGAAAAAGCATGCAAATGAATATGTTGTTTCATGGTTATGGGTTTAACCCCATTACCATGTGTTTGGACACATGCTTGAACAGGTTGGTCCGTACCAGCCTTATCCAACAATGGGCGTACAATCGCTCCTTGATTGACCATCTTCCCCTGTTTCAAGCGCATGCGATCCGGATCTTACTGTCCCTCCCTGATGAGTGCAACAGCACGAACCGGTCGTGGGGTGTGAATGACGGACAATCATGCAAAATGAATATTTTGTTTCATGTTATTGGTTTGAACCCCATTTAAACATGTGTTGGACACATGCTTTGAACATGTTGGTCGTACCAGCCTTATCCAACAGTGGCATACAAGCGCTCCTTGTTTACCATTCTTTCACTGTTTCAAGCGCATGCGGATCCTGATCTTACTGTCCCTACCTGATGAGTGCAAACAGCACGAAACCGGTCGTGGGGTTTGAATGACGGAAAAGCATGCAAATGAATATTTTGTTTCATGGTTATGGGTTTAACCCCATTTAAAATGTGTTTGGACACATGCTTTGAACAGGTTGGTCGTACCAGCCTTATCCCACAGTGGCATACAAGCGCTCCTTGTTTACCATTCTTCCACTGTTTCAAGAGCATGCAGATCCTGATCTTACTGTCCCTACCTGATGAGTGCAAACAGCACGAAACCGGTCGTGGGGTGTGAATGACGGAAAAGCATGCAAATGAATATTTTGTTTCATGGTTATGGGTTTAACCCCATTTAACATGTGTTGGACACATGCTTTGAACAGGTT
>JACCGJ010019884.1:0-44447 GCA_013407085.1 Atriophallophorus winterbourni
TCCATATTATACAAACAAGTAATCCCAGGGTGATATCTGGCTCCGCGCTTTAGATGCTCTAAATGTAAACGTGCTTTGGTGCTCAGTTCCTCCAGATTTACAAACCACAACCAGTTTCTGCCTTCTTGCTGTCATCAGGTTGAGAAAATGGCATAATATCTATGTAGCCTTAAAACGGTTGTAAAGAGGTAATCCTTTGTGCTGCTTACTATCCCCTCATTTAACATCACAGGTCAGTATGATTATGGATTTAAATATCACGATTCCTCGTCCGAACAAAAGCTTCTGAGATGACTGCTGTGTTGGATGAGAAACGCTCAGCATTGGTAAGGTTCAAAGGTGTGCCAACAGATGAAAACTCAGGACTTCTAAGAGCAGCTAGAAATAAGGTTCTGCAGACTGCAAATCGATGTGCAAACGACTATTGGACTGAAAATAGCCTAAATATCCGAAATGCTGCGGATATCGGAAATTTTCATGGTATGTTTGATGGGCTCAAGCGAGCCACTGACCCAAACAAACATAAAACGGCTCCTATTATGTCTATATTTGGTAACCCGATTGTTGACAAAACTCAACAGATGGAAAAATGGGTAGAGCACTTATCATCTCTCTACTCCAGGGACAGTACGGTTCTACCGCATGCACTTGAAAATGTCGAGAGAATGTCGACCTTTGAATATCTAGATACTCCCCCTACCATTGATGAGATCAATATGGCAATCGACCGCTTAGCGAATGTGAAGGCTCCGAGTGACGACGGAATTCCACCCGAGCTAATAAAATGTTGTAGAGCGGAATTATTACAACTTCTTCACCATTTGCTCCTTCGGTGCTGGCGGGAGAAATGTGACCCACAAGAGATGCGAGACACAAAGATCATCACACGATTTTAGTATCAGGGAGATAGAGGTGACTGCAGCAATTACGGAGAAATGTCCCTTCTGAATGTTGTAGGCAAATTGTTTGCTGAAGTCTTACAGATCCGGCTGCAAGTTTTAACTGATAGAATTTACTCCGAATATCAATGTGGGTTCCGCAGATGAAGATCAACTGTTGACATGATCTTCTCCCTGAGACAACTTCAAGAAAAGTGTCGGAAACAGCGTATGTCATTATACGCTGTTTTTATTGATTGAACGAAGGCATTCGACTACGTCAGCAAGGAGGGTCTTTCCAAAATGCTTGATTTGATAGGCTGCCCCCGAGACTGCTCAAACTCGTTATTTCGTTCCACTTAGACATGAAAGGCTCAGTATATTTTAACGGTTGCAGTTCAGGAGCATTTGAGATTCGCCGAGGCGTCAAACATGAGTGTGTTGTTGCGCCCATGCTGTTCGGCATTTTCTTTACTCTGATTCTGGAGCACGCTTTTAGGACGAGGACAGAAGGCATTTACATACGCACGCAGGTGAGCTTTCCAACCTGAGCCGGTTGAGAGCACAAACCAAAGTACGGGATGTGATAATCCGTGACCTGTTGTTTGCCGACGATGCAGCATTTGTTGCTCACTACCAAAAGAACCTACAGTCGCTAATGGTCTGTTTTTCGTCGGCATGCAAAGACTTTGGTCTAACAATCAGCATGAGCAAGACCAAGGTCCATTCATTTATTTCGTTTCAGAGACAACTCGACAAATTGCAAGTGAGTTCATTGGAATGAGCAATGTATTAGATACATTATTCTCAAGATTCAAGCTTTATGGTGAAAGAACAAATAACTGAACAATACCACAGTATATAAGTACAAAAGGTATGGAAATCGTTAATTTAATGATTGCGCCTATGTGTTTCAAAGTAGTTCCAATTGTGACATGGAGAGAGTAAATTTTGACAGGAAATATATGTTTGGTTTTTCCAAGCATGTGCGTTGGAATGAATTACTAATGGATTTTAGTAAACTGGGGCCAACACAGTATTATTCAACATAAAAGATCGTAACGTTTGCTTAAAGATCATTTCGTTGGACGAGGAAACAATTTCTGGCGGTAAGCTGCTCCATTAAATGCACACACGTAAAAGTTGCGGCGAGAGTTAACTCGGGAAAGTGGATTTGAAGTGTCCGAATGTGACTGCTGTTCGGGAGATTGTAATAGATTTTAACTAGATGTCGGAGTAGGTGAGACCTCTTATGGATTATTCGGTATGTCAGGATTAAGTTATCTCCGAATGGCCTGTACTCAAGAGTGCACAATCCAAGTCTAGTCTGTCGCTGATCAATGAGTAGATTTTACAATATACTGAACATTTTAGTTGACTTGTGTTAAATCCGTTCGAGGAGAAAGTGTTTTATTTTCATCCATGGTGTCCACGCTTTGAATCACTTTGAATCACTGTGAATCACTTTGGTTGTACAAACCCTATATAACAGTAGAATTCGAGTATAACTTTGTTTAAACCGATTGAAAGTTATTATCGTTCACAAGCCTTACACACTCATCAGTCAAAGTCTCATCACAGGTCACGTGCAGGTGTAAATCTGACTTCAGGTTGATGTAAAACTTAGAGATCCCGCCGATCTAGCACGCCTTTTTGTCGAGAAGTCTGTGGTTCCTATCCCGCTGCAGTAGTCCAATTGAGGCATGCTTTTACCCTAATTCCGCATCATGTTTCGGTGTAAATTTGGTACGAACAGCAGGCAAAGTTATGATTGTGACAGACTGGCACTTAATACAGCAGACGAAATTCTTTCACTTGAACTGCTTCATCTTAGGGAATACGGAGACAAATACCAGTTTCATGAGTCCAAGTACCTTTGGTTTGTAAAAACAACATTAATATGATAAAAGGTTAATCACCAGAAAGCTACCTTTAGCGCTACCCATAATTCAACAGTTATTCAATTCACATTTTAACCGGCATGCTTTTACCCTAGTATTGTATAGTCCGCAACTTGATCTACTTATCCAATGAGTATCTTTGACATCAATTTAATTGTTAGATTACACAATTTTCATGTGTATCAGGCCGAACGTACATTGGAGCTATCCTTCAACTAAAAGAAAGCAAGTGACGTTTTCAGGTGCCGACATGCTTATTATGGTAAACAATTAATTCTGCATATCGCTGTGATATTTTAACGCGAAATACTCACTATTGTGACTTCGGAGTAACTTCAAAATGTGTTGCTTACCATGTGTTTACTTTTCGGTTCATAGCAACCGAAGGAGGATAGTCACAACAAGAACAACGAACTCAAATCACTTACCGTTTCCAATTCAATTCAACAATCAGTATTTTCATGCATTTCCATCGCACATCACACAGCAAGCTTCATGCGGAACGGTTTAACATAAAACGTTTCGAATCTGTCGTTAGAAAATAAGTTATTCATAGCAATGAATAACTATTGATTTATTTAAACAATTATTTTTCGAAAATTGAACGCTACAAGTTATTTATCTGATTAACGTGACCATTTCAACGAAACAAACGCAGTGAAAACAATTAAAATTTATTTAGAAGCAGTACCGTCTAATTAAGTGAGTAAATTTACAATATATTTTGAATTGCAATAAACGAAATTTGACTACACCCACTTTCTACCGTTTATTTATTATCCAACCGTGTCTTACAAGCGTAACTTGTTTTTCATTCTTCCACTTTTTCAAGCGCATGCGGATCCGAATCTTACTGTCCATACCTGATCAGTAAAAACAACACAAAAACTGTCGTTGTTTGTACGATGGAAATGCATTCAAATGAGAATTTTTGATTATTATAATGGTGATTGATTAAGTAGGAACCGATGGTGAGTTACCGATAAACAATCTACGTAACTTATGACTGCAATCGTTTGCAAATTCTAGTTAACTTTCTTCCGGTTGATTCCACAGGTGGATTAGCTAGTTTAATTTATGATTAAAAGGTTACATACATCTAAACTTTGAATGGTGTAGGCGGTATGCCGTCCCAGGTCATCAACATCATTATTCACAAATGACAGTCGGGTCTACACTTGACAAATTGTAGCTATTTTAGCAGCGGTTCGTCTAGCAACATTGACGCTGCTGTGAGTATCATTTGCTATTCAGGTACATTAGGTTATTCAAATCGGTCGGAGCATAGCCTTTGTCATAGTGGTACTTTATGCGCTTTGCAATTACATGTTGCAGCACCAAATTCTTTGCGATGGAGTCTAATATTTTTCCAGTTATGAAATCATTTCGTTAGAGGTTCAGCTGCGTGATCAAATGAGGAGTGCGATGGATCATCTATTCTCCCAAAGCATCCACCTAAGTTTTGCATTTCGTAATTCAGTGAGTCAATCGGAGTATGTGAAGATGACCGAAGAACTCGTGTGTTTTTCCCCAATATTTGCAAGTGGTAATGATATTATGTAGAAAAAGCGATTCGGTGAAACACAGATGCTAACACGTTAGACCGAGAGAACGAGAATCGATTGAACAATCGCAATGCAATGTACAAAGCTTTCAATTCCAATCACGAGAAAGAATGTCGTCCTATGAAAAAACAGAAATTCCCTTCCTAACTCGTGATCGGTGTTGCATATCGTTAACCAACACCACCTTGCGAATATGTTCGCTTTTACTAATGGATCAATAAGTGCATCCACCTTATTGCAAATCAACGTTAGCTAGACAATTGGATTATAGAACGGAAAGTGGCTTCCACTCTGATTGGGACCTTTTTGAAATTCCGTTAAAGAAAGCAACTCAGTCATGAAGAGAACGAGTGAATACATCTCGTTTCTGATTAGCGAAACGTTGACCAATCTCGCGATGCATGTTTAAGATTCGAATGCTTTGTAGTTCAGATGCGAAGTGATAGGAGAGTATATATATTGCAGAAAGTGCGGAGTATGGACGCGAGATATACACTGTGAGTTTAAAATGACGTCAGAAGTGCGATGATATTCCGGAATACCGTTGTTCATGTTCACAAGTCTCGTTAGTCGGCAAACACTAATTATGAAAGTGAGACAACAAATGAAGACTCCGATTCCAAATGTTTTAGTTTGAGGTTTTACACAGCCAATTTAAAGGCATGATAACAATATAGGAAGTTGTATATTAGAAAGTTATTTTATATTTCAGCAACCACGTAATACAAATGATAACCTGATCAGAGAATATAAAAAAGTTAAAAAAGTTTATTTGCTTTTCATAATGATTATCCATTAATTATAACTGATATCACCGTTTCTTATTTCAGAAAATAAAATAAAATTTATCATGTTTTAAATATAAATATAGGCTATTTATCAGATGTTTGTATTTCTTTGAATCTTGTCAATATTTTAGTGCAGTAAATTTTATGAGTGATTGGCAAAACTTAGAAAGAAGCACTCACTTTTAAGGAATATTAGCGATCATTTCTAATTAAATTGGTAAATGTTTGCTTTGATGAAAAGTAATTCCAGGTTGCGTTTGGAATTTATCAAGAGAATCAAAATAAAACAGAATCATTAAACCCAATAGATGAAATATTGCTTACAATCTCATCTGAATTTTATACAATTGTGATAGAAAAATCAATGTTATTAACACGAGACATCAAAAATGATCCCGATTGAAAAAATCGCCAAAGCATATTGTGGTGTTCCCATCTCCCTCAATTACACTCCATAACAGTTTGTTGAGTTGGAGGCAGGAAAAAACAGCTACAGTGAGCCTTGAAAAAGTGGCAAACTGGTGAGCGAAGTTTACATAGATTCCACTAGTAAATAGAGTTCATACAGAGAAAAGCGACGTTAAAAATACAGTATTACAACATGGCTCTTAACCAAGCGCATTAGGCGCAAAAAACCGACCAATATATCGTGGTACTCGCATTCACTCTCTCACAAACCATTACCAGTTTGTGCTGTTTGCCGTTCTTAGGTGCAGTCAGTGAGATCCGGTTCAGTGAGGCCATTTTTACTTCGTGGCATGCAAGTATATCTTTGTTTACCACAGTTTCACTGCTTAAAGGCTCACTAATCTTAGCTTACTGTCTCCAACTGATGACGCCATAAAGCAAGAAACCAGTTGTTCTGTGTAGATGAGGTGGATGTGTGTATGAAAACATAGTGATCGTTTATAACCGCCTAGAAAGCTCTGTCAGGAATCACCTTTGTCAGAATTACGAAATTTGTTTGTGCAATTCTTCCAGTAAATTACTGTTTGGAAGTGAATCCCATTGTATGAAGAGCGCATGTCAAAAGACAGAATGTAAGAGAGATGATCAACTCTCATACGGCTTGGCTTGCATGAATGTTCTGAGAAATATCTTTCTTTGGTTTTATTTGGAAAATCAGAAGCAAGTTGTTTTGTAAACTGATTAGATCAATCGGTATGCCACGTGTTTGAGATCTATAATCACATGATTGCTGGCGCAAGTTCTTATCATTCGGGGAGATACGTTTCAGTTGTTCAATGAGAGGTAATTCACCATTTTTTGATAGAAATTAAACCGAAACCCCGTTTTCCAAGTAAGACTGTAATGGGTCAAGTTTATATGGCGCACCACTTTAATGACAACCAGTCGTGCATTTTGCGTTTTTAAGACTAAAGCAAACATCGTCTGTATTGGATATTTTCTATAGGTCGTGCGCAAATAGATATTGAAAAGTATAAAAGATTTAATCATGTTGTACGAACATTCCGGAAAATTCTTACTGGGACTTCCAGGTTTTGACGACTTTCTCGTTTACTAGTCCCGAGAGGATTTGGTTGAGATTGTTTTGAAATCACCAGAATGGAAAATAGTCTATTCCAAAAGATCTATGCAATGATGAGTTGAAATCAGCAAGTCGACCTTTTGGTATACTTCACTTGTGTTACAATTAAGTTTACAAAACTGATATGAAAGACTTTGGCATTCAACCCGCGAGTTGTGAAGAACTTGCTCTTCACCGCTCACTTTTGAGGCATTGTGTAAAATGTAATGCCCGATTTGGGAAAGTACAGATACATCTCTTGGCTGCTGAACGCAGATCACGCAGCCGGTGTGCAACTGATTTCGATCTACCGAGTAGTGTCTATCGCAGTGAGCACAGCTTTTCCGTCATTCACAACACACGACCGGTTTCGTGCTGTTTGCACCCATCATGTAGGGACAGTAAGATCAGGATCTGCATGCGCTTGAAACTGTGGAAGAATGGTAAACAAGGAGCGCTTGTATGCCACTGTTGGATAAGGCTGGTACGACCAACCTGTTCAAAGCATGTGTTCAAACACATTTTAAATGGAGTTAAACCCATAACCATGAAACAATATATTCTTTTGCATGCTTTTCCGTCATTCACACCCCACGACCAGTTTCGCAGTAAGCACAGCACGAGAGATTTCCACTTGCGAATCGGTCTGTTTGGCCATTCTAAAGCTGTGGAGCGTGGAAAAATCATGACTTGTGATGTACATCTATGATTGAGATTGACCGGATGAGACGAACAACAACAACATCACTGCAATGCAGGCAATAAATAAACTCACACTATAATCAGTGGTGTTCATTTGAACAGTAAAAGTTCAATTATACTACTTTGTGTACCACCACTCGAAGTTGGATGCCAGTCAGTAGTTACTCTGTTCAAATTGACGCGCAATCCCTAAACGATTTCAAATGATAGCTACCAGTGACTAATCAATTTAGAATAGTAATTTCGCACGGATTATTATACAAATTTTGCATAAAATTTCAAATTAAATATTTTGCTGAAACTGTCGGTAAATGCATATAAGTGTGACCATCAATTTCACTTTTGGTATCTGGCTTTGAGGAAGTTTGTAACTCGAATGTTTTGTCGTAAAATCCTGCCGATCATCAGCGAGTATACTTTTAGTACACAGATTTTCAACTATCAACATCAGCACCGTGGATGAAAGAGAAGTTTAGAATATTTGTCTAGGTTTTTCTAATATTAAAATATTACGGGCTTTGTAAAATGGTTGTGCAATAGAGTGTTGCCTTTCGGACAGTTGTATTCCCTATTCAATCAATTTAATAAATCAAAAGCATAGAGTTTTCGGAGGTTTCGGTGTAAGAATCTTAGATAGAATGGATACATATAATCTAGAACAAGTGATTTTGCCGAGCTTACAATCTGGATTACTTGTTCCACATGAAGCGTTATGACGCAAAACAGTATTACATCATTTGAAGGATCCAGTAGCAATGGGGGACTATAGGAATGGTGGATGAAGGTAATGAATTAACTGGTGGTAATATTCCGAATCCTTGATCTGAGATTACTAATTTATGTCTAACGTCTTCTGATATCGCGAGTTGATCATCCTGAGCCATTTGAACATTTTTATAACCTCAAACTAGTTTGTGTACTATGTTATGTGGAAACAAAATGCTGCACATGATGTAATTTTCTTCTGAAGTGTATTCTTATCGTATCGTATAAATCGATGACATGGTAGTGATGCATCGGTGTTCGTGACAATTTCGCTTGATTAAATTTAACAAACACCTAGACGAATTGTTGAATGTTTTTACCATATATTTGCGTTTCATTATTCTTAAAAGACAATCTGAGCCGTTAAAAACGTTCAGCGGTAGTCTTTGCTTTTGAATTTCCTCTGTATAAAGTATGAACAGATTTATCCATGAACCGAGAGAAGCGTCCTATGCTACAACAAACGTTAGGCAAACTTCTTACACTTCCGAGCGTCGCTTAAATTCGAATGAGAAGATTCTCCATAATTGCAGCTCCTATTATTTCTAAGTCGAAATGCGATTTCACATTGAGTAATTAGAGTAGTTTCACTTTAAATGATAATTTATTTAGCGCAATTATATCTGCAAATTTAAATCAAATGGGCAGATGTGGTCGAAGACTAATCGAGCGGTTTCATGTAGTATTGACAGTTGTTTTTAGAGTTCCAAAAATTTTGACATTATTTATTTAGGCACATTCTAGGTTGTTTGATATATAAGAATGAAATCCTTAATATAGTGGAGCAAACCTTCTTGAAAAGTTATGATATAGATAAGCTCATTTTGTAAACACAAAATTGCGTCGCTTTCGAACAAACAGCTATTCCTGAAAAAAATGAGCTTTAAACGTTTTTCGGTAACCATTTACATCTTTGTTTCTAGAAAAGAAATTAGTTGACTTCAGCCTGCGTAAAAACATGATTCGATTCTTTATTTATCACATGGCAATTTGCAAGGATTTATAAAATGTGGCATACTCAGAGCGATTAATTCAATTTAGTAAAGCTCAGCTTGCACTGGACAGTTTGTGGCTAAGTCCACAATTGAGTGACCAGATTTCTTTTTGAGGTATGGCATAGAAGAGCGTCCATCACCTTCCACAATATTTTCACGAATGTGTTGTTGCATAATTGTAATACGTAGTGTAGCGAAAGAAATTTCCATACCAATTTTCTTAGCATATAAAGAGAAGCAAGGTGTGCTCGAAAGACAACAAGAAGATTAAGACAACTAGTTTAATATGGATAGAAATCGGTGAGGCATAAAAACGAGACACTTCCTAAAACACACTATTGAATTGAAACATACAACCATTTTGGGAGAGCGATTTAGGTAATTCACTGCAATTACAGCGAAAACGTGTCTACAAGAAATAGTCCTGACATGTCGTTTTTCAAGTTTCAATAAGGAACATCGTCACACAACTCTTGGCGCAAGAGTATACATATTATTTGAATAGAGAGCACTTAAACCCCAAACTTTTAGAGGTTCCAATCGGATCACCTCGTGAACGCCTTCTTCTCAATGAGAAGAAATCAAGACAAATCATTTGAGTTTTAACGAGCACTTAGGCGCTGGAAACATTTAAGCTTCGCAATATATTTGTACAGTTAGGCTGACTATAATTAAACGCAATACATAAGATCTGGGCTCACGATTGTCTTCTATGGCGGTAAGAAAACCTACGGGAACCTGCAATATAAAACTGACGAGGTTCTAAATTGTTGGCTCGCGTTGTGCAGATGCTTCACATTGAACAGTTCACTTGAAACTCAATGAATCCTTCACATTTGACACCCCAATAATCTCGTGTGTATTTTTGGACAAGGAATATCGAGTGTTTTAACGGTTTTTGACAAAAGATAACTCTTTATAACGTTAACTGGTAGAGACTATATAGCACACCACTTGATATACATTTTAACATCCTCGAAGAGATCCTGTTCAATTAGTGTTCAATTAGTGTTCAAGCGATGACCTTGACATCATTTACAGAAATGTAGCAAGGACAATGGAGAGAATCTGCCGGGTAATCGACGTTAATGATAAGAAATAACGCTCGGAATACTGATACATGGAGGACTTTACTATCAACTCTAACTTCGAAGGAATACATACTGCCTATCCTGACTCGAAAGTATCAATGACTTAAGAATTCTATTATCCGGTGCCTCAGAGGATTACCGATACTCAACCAAGTTTGGTTGCAAGATTTCTGAGGTTTACAAAATTCAATTAAAGGACTTCACCACGTTGGCTTTTATTGCAGCCTCTTGGTTAATACATTGAGAGTTCCGCAATTGAAATTTGATTATATGGAGACAGTTCATATCACCCATGAGTCTCTTCAGGATTTTACTACGGATTCTAGAAAGATTTGCGTGTCTATAATTACCATACTACCACCATCATATAATGAAAGAATATCAGATAGCTCCCAAATACTAGTAATTAAACCATGCTTCAAGAAAGGTTTACATGAGTCGACCCACGAGCTGTGTTGGGATCGGCAACAGGTTCTTTATTTTATTTGGTTTGAATGGAGTCTGGAAAGCATATTTCTTTTGGTTTTCTGTTGCAAGCTCATCATCAGTAAACTATAACACATCGAGTAAAAAAACACTTTTCGAATTTATGAATAATGACATGTTTACTGTATGTAATTTACGATCAATTCTTTGAACAGGCTGACATTGCACGAGAAAGGCGAAAGCCTTCTCAGACTTATGTAGGCCCGTCATCCTGTTTCACCTTTCGTTTGTGTATAACTATAGTACAACTATTGGAAATGTAATATTTTGCTTGATAAGGTCACACTTCACTTGTATTAGGTTTCCACAGACTTATTTATGAACATTTGATGTCGCGTCCTGGAGCGTTGTATCTGAGATGCTTTGTAAGCTTTCTGAGCAATCTCTCGGAATTTAATCACCTTTTACGGGATACCACAGAGGCTTTTTGCATCGCTTAATCTGCACTAACAAAAGAAACGTCTCTCGCAAGGTAGACAGACAATGGTGTATAGTCTGCTAGTATGTTGCTATATAATCTGCAGCAGTAGGTTGATGCAAGATCGTTATCGATTCCCCAATACAATGCCAAAATCAACGTGTTTGAAATTTCGCCACAGTTTAGGTGGAAGCTTACAATACATGAGTACTAATTGCGAGCTGATCAAAACGTCATCACTTATTCCTAATGAGTGGCGTATTTCAGCTGGCAAACGATTTATGAGCGTGAAGATACAACAAGATCTACAAACGAATGTAAGCAGCTAAGGCGGAACCTTGGCGGCTCATGACAAGCAAGCCAGTCCATTCGATGAAGTACTCAGACATATTGTCTCGTTCGGCCAAGTTAGATGTGGTAGTTTAAAATCACCGATTCTATGGACTCGAGGCACAAACAGGTGCGGAACATGGAACTTGTAAAACAAATTTTGCAAGCCATGCGATCATACTTGAGTGCTGATATAAGCACACGCTATTACCATAGATTGTTTATATTGTTGGATAGGACTTGAGATAAATTGTACGATGTGCGTGCTAAGCTTAACGCTCGATTCTAAAGTTTGAATATCTAGCCTAAAAAATTGGGCAACACCACCACCGTGGAGTGCATGTGATATATCAAACCAAACCAAGGAATAACTGCAATTAATTGTAGCAGTATTATGATCTGATACAAATGTTTTAGACAATGCTATAACATGCGGTCGTAACTGGCCATGTTATGGCCAGTACTTTAACATGGGGGTTGTATCTCATTCGCTAAGATTGATAGTTCAGACCACTTGTTGAGGATACTGCATGAATTACCGTATGGCACGGTGGCAACGAAGTTTCTTACTGTGTGATAACATAGTCCTGTTTGATCCGCGGGTACCATAACGAAGGAGTAGGCATGTTTCTTAGGTTTACTGATTAAGAGGATCTGGTTGCTTTGCGCGGCATACAGATCAAATGTACCTTGAATGTTGGTAATCAAAAGCTAGCTAAATAAATAGTCAATTCTATGAGCAAGTGTTTAATTCACACGTCAGACCGTGAGTTCTGCGGATAATAATGAACCATCCTCCTCTAAAGAATGGATCTTTCTGTTATAATTAACTACATAATCGCGAGACACATTTAAACAAATGGTTCCTCTATACTTCTACGAGTTTTTCTTGAAAGAATGCGTCCAACTCAACATAACTTGCGGATAACTGATAACGATCAGAGTGCAAGACAATTTCAGCCATCACTGAACTCTAGGTGGCATTTAACTCCTTTTTCTTACTCTTTCACACTCCGAAGCGACAAATGTGCTTTAGTTGCGTCATTCAGCACATTCCAATATTGAGAAACAGATACTGCAAAGAACACGGGGCGAATAAATAATACGTTTAGAAAACTCATATAAAAGTTGTAAAACAAGAAACCACAGCAGAAATTAAATTCGTGTGAACCTCAAAGTTTCTATTAGTAGACGGTCTGTGCCCAGTCTCTGTTTCCTCTTGAACTTAAAAGGCTTCAAATATCTAAAAGATATACACTGCGCAATGTCAGCCATCCTTTCGGCTTGATCTTTTGCACCAGCCTCCTAATTACTTCAACGAGGCATCTATGGCCTAGACTATTACCTCAATGTAATGTCATCAGACTTCATGATTTGTACCGCGGAACTAATAGCGAGACTTTTGCGAACTACATCGTCAAATGATCTTTTTTTATCTCGGTAATGATTTTTAGCCTCGCCTGGTACTCACTACAAAACTGTCCCAAACAATGGTGTGTTAAATAAACAGGATGTATCCCTAAACACATTTTATGTGCCCATTAATCGCAAAATTAGATTGATACTATGCGATAATTTACTGCAACAAGAATTACTCAAGATCGGTTTGAAGAAATACTTGGATAGTAAAAAGTAAAAAGAATTAAAAGTAAAGAATACAGATTAAAAAACAATTTCAAAGAGCGAATAAAAATTACGGCTTATTTGAATTGCGCGGTTGTAAATTACTCATGTATGTGTATGTATTATATATGTAATATGTAATTTCAATTTATCTCCCTTTTATTCTCGCCTTATGCGGTAAAATAAAACAAATACTGTGAAATACAAATTAGTAATCATCAGGTGGCAGAAAGGATGCGTAGGCTTGACGGCGTACTTTTGAATCCTCTAAGTATTAAAGTTTAACATCAAAATAGAAGAAAGTATGAGACGGCCACGAACAACCTTTGATTTCTTGTATATATATATATATATATCACATATATCACACAAAATTTGCAAAACAAATTTGCTGCACACACTGGGTTGCTTGTTCGTATAAATGTATCAAGTGTTCTGAGGTTAGGTAGCTTACAGCCCAAGTATTGGAGCGTGATTTGAACATCCTCAATACGCTACAATCAGTTCAAGAATATACAATGCCATTCAAATGCATTCATTAATCCAGAATAAATAACGATATGGAACAGTCGAAGAGTTGTAAACAAGAATATACTTGCATGCCACGAAGTTAAAGGCTCGCTAGACCTGATCTCACTGTCTGCTGTTAATAACAGCAAACAGCAAATATCCGATAATGGTGTGCGAGGGAGTAGATGCGAGTACTACAATGTATTATTCGGACATATGAGCCTCATACGCATGGTTAAGAGCCACGTTTTAATTCTGTATTTTTAACATCGCTTTTCTTTATATGAACTCTATTTTCTAGAGAAATGCAAGTAACCTTCGCTCACCAGTTTATCACTTTTTGAAGACTCACTTTAGCTGTTCTTCATTTCTCTAACTCAGCGCACGTTAGTGGTGTGTAATTGTGGGCGCTGTTAACACAAAATTATACTTTGGCGATTTGTTTCCAAAGAGATTATTTTTGATTTTTCGTGCTAATAACATTGATTGTTGTTTCAAAATTACATAAAACTCAAATGAGACTGTAATAAATATTTCTTCGATTGAGTTTAACGATTCCTTTTGATTTTGATTTTCTTCATTAGAAATGATTGCTCATGTTCCTTCAGAATGAGCGCTTTTGGTTGCAAGATTTGCTAATCACTCAGAAAATTGACAAGATTCTACAACCAAAGAAACACAAAAATCTCATATATATTTATATTTAGATTTAAGACACACGATCAATATAATTTCACTTGCTGAAATGACAAACGATGATATCGGTTATAATTAATGTATAATCATTTTGAAAAGCAACCAAAAGTTTTATGTTTTTTTTCTCTAATCAGGTTTTCATTTGTATTACGTGGTTGCTAAAATCTAAAATATCTTTCTATTATACAACTTCCTACATTATTATCATGCCTTTAAATTGGCTTTGTAGAACATCATATTGAAACATTTGGAGTCGGATTCTTCATTTGTTGTGTCACTTTATGATTAGTGTTAGTTGATTTACGAACCTTGTGTGCACGAACCACGGTATTTCACGGTATTCATCGCACTTCTTACGTCATTTTCGACTCAAGGTGTATATATCGTGTCCATACTCCGCACTTTCTGCAATGTGTATACTCTCCGATCATTTCGCATCTGAACTACAAAGCATTCGAATATTAAACGTGCATCGCGAGATTGGTCAACGTTTCGCTAATCAGAAACGAGATGTATTCACTCGTTCTCTTCATGACTTAGTTGCTTTCTTTAACGGAATTTCAAAAGGGTCCCAATCAGAGTGGAAACCACATTCAGTTCAATAATCCCTTTGTCTGGCTAAAGTTTATTTGCAAGAAACTGGATACACTTATTGATCCATTAGTTAAAGCTAACACATTCGAACTGTAGTGCTGGTTAGCGATATGGAACACTGATCAGGAATAATGAAGAGAAATTCCGTTTTTTCACAGGACTGCATTGTTTCTTATGAATGAAATTGAAAGGTTTTTACCTTGCATTGAGATTGTTCTATCGGTCTAACGTGTGAGCACCGGTGTTTCACCGAATCGATTTTTCTACATTTTACCGGCACCACTTGCAAATGTTGGGAAAAAACACACGAGTTCTTTGGTCATCTTCACATACTCAGATTGACTCCCTGAATTACGAAATGCAAAACTTAGGTGGATGCTTTGGGAGAATAGATGATCCATCGCACTCCTCACGTGTTCACGCAGCTGAACCTCAACGAAATAATTTCATAACTGGAAATAATATTTGACTCCATCACAAGAAATTTGATGGTGCAACATGTAATTGCAAAGCGCATAAAGTACAATTATGGCAAGTGCTATGTCCACATCCGACCGACTTAAATAACCTAATGTACCTGAATAGCAAATGTTACTCACAACAGCGACAATGCTGCAAGACAAACCGCTGCTAAAATAGCTACAATTTGTCAAGTGTAGACCCGACTGTCATTTGTGAATAATGATCTTGATGACCTGGGACGGCATACCGCCTACACCATTCAAAGTTTAGATGTATGTAACCTTTTAATCATAAATTAAACTAGCTAATCCAACTGTGGAATCAACCGGAAGAAAGTTAACTAGAATTTGCAAACGATTGCAGTTATAAGTTACGTAGATTGTTTATCGCTAACTCACCATCGGTTCCTACTTAATCAATCACCATTATAATAATCAAAAATGCTCATTTGAATGCATTTCCATCGTACAAACAACGACAGTTTTTGTGTTGTTTTTACTGATCAGGTAGGGACAGTAAGATTAGGATCCGCATGCGCTTGAAAAAGTGGAAGAATGAAAAACAAGTTACGCTTGTAAGACACGGTTAGATAATAAATAAACAGTTGAAAGTGGGTGTAGTCAAATCTCGTTGATTGTAATTCAATATATATTGTAAAATTACTCACTTAATTAGACGGTACGGCTTCTAAATAAATTTTAAATGGTTTTAAGGCGTTCGTTTTCTTCAAATGGTCACGATAATCAGATAAATAACTTGTAGCGTTCAAATTTCGGAAAAAAATTGTTCAAATAAATCAATAGTTATTCGATGGTATGAAAAACATATTTTCTAGCTAAAGATTTGAAAAGTTTTATGTTAAACCGTTCCGAAGTAATAAAATTTCGTTATCGGTCGCTCTAATTACTAGTTCAGAAAAGATTAAAGGTAATTTAAGGTTATAACGGTTTAAAATGCAAATACTTCACAGTGTGCATGGTTTAAAATATCGAGTATGCACAAAAATAAATTCACATCTTGTGAAAGCAGCATCGAAAGTCATGGTTCTTTTTATTCAGTAATTGTTAGAATATCATATAACTTCCTTTCCTCGTTTTTACCAGTATTTCTTGCTAGTATTTCGCACTGAGACTGGAGCTTAACGTGGTTCGATGGTTTGTGTACCTCCATGACCCATTGAGCTATGCTGGGTAGTGCTCTCCGAGCAGTTCGAGACATTTATAGGACAACCTTGAGTAACTCACTCCCAGTTGCTCTTTGTGCAGCTGCCGATGAAAGGTGGAACGAAATAGCGGCGATTATGCGAACCACCGCAATAAGAGCCAGTGAGACTGCACAATTAAGCCAAAAGTCCAACTGGATCTCACAGCGCTCTATAGAAATTCTTCACCAGCGAAGCCAAATACCTCATGATCCTGGACACAATACACAGCTAAGACGCGTGAAGAATGAACTTGAACGGAGCTCAAGACAAGACAGAGAAAAGTGGTGGCTAAATAAGATCGAACAAATGGAAATAGCAAATATTTGACAAGTAGTTGACAACCGATGTCTCCGCAACATTCTAGGAGTTAGCTGTTACAATCGCATACGCAACGACGCTCTCCGATATAAGTTATTCAGTAGTAATGCTGATATAGAGAAGCAAATCAATTTGCATAAGTTACGCTGGATGGATCAAGCTTTACGGATGCTGGACCACTGACTTCCAAAAACGAATTCTTTTTGCGATGACACATACTGATTGCGGTAAATATCGGGGTGAGCAAACCGTCACATGGCATAGGCAGTTAAAAACCCTTGCTATCAACCTTTCAAAAGTTGGTGCCGTGCGTCTTCCTGGCTGGGGTCCCCGCGATCAGATATCGCAATGGCTTGATACGCTTCAAGATGTCCCGGAACCCTTGTTCAATGACGGTCTTGCACTAAACATTTTCTTTGAGTGTTTGCTTAACCTTGTATGTTGTCAAGCGGATTGACTAGAAAAGCTTGTTATGAGGCATGCCAGTGAAAGCCGCAAGGAAGCTGCCATGCTGACGTCGCTCTACTCGTTCACGAATCTTGTTTGAACGCATATTACATTTGAGATGTAGGCACCTCTTCCAGTTTGTTTGTGCTTACACTTCTATCTAATTCGTAGCTGTTTGAGTCCCATCCTTCCTTATCTTTCAGGATTTTTCTTTTTCATGGTTGTATGACAGTTAGGCATTCGGTACGTGCTACCGGTGTAATGCTGTCTATGATGATAATGCTCCTCGAAAGGATTTAAGACAAGGTAACTAAAATGTTTATTATATTGTAAAATCTACTCTTTGATCAGCGACAGGCTAGACTTTGATTGTGCACTCTTGAGTACAGGCTTATCGGAGATGACTTAATCCGGACATACCGAATAATCCATAAGAGGTCCCACCCACTCTGACACCTAGTTAACATTGATTCCAATCTCCTGACCCGCAGTCACATTCTGACATTCCCGAGTAAACTATCGCTGCAACGTTTACGTGCTGCTTTTTATGGAGCAGCTTACCGCCAGAAATTGTTTCCTCATCAAACGAAATGATCTTCAAGCAAATGTTACGATCTTTTATGTTGAATAATACTGTTTTGACCCCAGTTTACTGAAATCCCTTATTGATTCTTTCCAACACGCATGCTTAGAAAAACCAAACATATATTTTCCGCCGAAATTAACTCTCTTCATGTCACAATTGCAATTACGTTGAAGCACATAGACGCGAGCATTAAAGTAACGATTTCAATAACTTTTATATGTATAACAAATGGTATTGTACTGTTATTTGTTTTTTCACTACAAAACTTGAATTTTGAGAATAATGTAGCTAATGCATTGCTTATTCCAATGAACTCACTTGCAATTTGTCGAGTTGTCTCTGAAACGTTATGAATAAAGAACACAGTATTTTGGGTTTTTGTAAAATGTTTAAGAGGATGATGTTCAGTTTTACTTAAATTTGAAAATCACTGAGAATGTAATTCTCATGTGTAGCAGTGTAATGTTTTGATCGTACATTCGCTCCAAACAACTTGGGCTGCACAATGAAAAAATTATCCATCATTCAACTCATCTATGGCACCGAGACTTAAATGGAATATTCCGTATTGATCATCCGGGATCAGCTTTCGGCTTTGATGCTCATACGTATCATTATCAGCTGAATCACACGATACTCAGTCACTGTTTCCTTTCTCCATGATATTCTATGTGGAGATTACGAATGCCAAGCTGTTGGGTGAGATGTAGCTATTTACGCAGCTACAGCATGTCGACCATGGATGTACTTAATAGACTAATGGATTTTTCACGCTCCACAGCTTTTCGATTGACTAAATTGTCCAATACGGCGCAAAAATGTCTATCACAGCGCTCAGTCGATCGACATCAGTTGTACACCAATGGCGTAATCTACGATTAGTAGCCGAGAACATTATCTGATCTTCCCGGTTTGCAGATCATGATTTACACAGTGCTTTCTAAGTGAGCGGTCAAGTGCAAGTATTTCTTAATTCGGTGGATCATTTCCATTTGCAAATGTCGTTTTACCGCAAGTGCGGGTTGCCGAAAGGTTGACTTTCATATTTCACCTCAGCATTTGGAATACGATCATTTTTCATTCTGTGCACATGACCAATCCAGCTCTGTAGAACAGCGTTGGAAATCACGTCTGCATATGTTACTCTGTCCCTCCACGCTATGTTCAATCTGCGACGGAAGCTCCTTAAGTGATGTATTGCTCGGACTCAATTATTCATTATACAGAATGAGTTTTCCGGTTGTTGTTGGCCTCCGACGGTCGATGACGACCATGGATGTACATCACATTCGCATGAATTTCATATTTTGCAGCTTTTTGAATGACTAAACAGTCCGATTCGGGAGGAAAATCTCTCCCACAGCGCTTGCAACGATAGTCAGAATAATAGTCAGAATAATAACAAGAGGGCTGTGTTCAATATGTTGAACTTCGCCACACTGCGATTTACCTACATAATTGAAGACGGCAGCGGCATTACAAGATCTTGAGAGTCTTATATTCGGAATGAATAGCTCCCGCCGTGTTAAATATCCCTGAAACCAGGTTCAAATAAATGTCGTACCTTACGAGGTTGCATACATTTTCTACGCAATAAGCGATCCAGAACCTCTGATAATAGTATGTGTCGGCAGAATTACCGGTAACGATGTCACCTCTCATAATGAAGTTACAGTAAGCCGTATTATCAGAGTCTTTCAATACCAATTTCACACACGAAGAACTTTTTCCAAAAGTATATCATTTCTTTTCAGCGGTAATAACGCAATTCATGTGTCCCAAGATTCAATATTCAAGAATTTTGTGTATTTATTGCTTACAGCTGTACAACAACATAGGATATTTGTTTAAAGAATGTATATATATATATATATATATTGAGTCGTTTGAAAGATTAGTAGTTGTTGTAGTTCAATAATGTCATGTATTGTCACGTCATCAATAGAAATATTTGTTAAGATAAATATTGTATGAAGTTTCTTAATTAAGTAATATAAGCGGGTTCTAGGGCCGAATTACTTGAAATGAATATATCAACTTTATTCTTGAAAATCCTTCCACTAGCTAATAGTACAGCGTCTGACAGCGATGATCTCCATAGTAAACAGAGGCGCATCGAAAAGAAGGACCGACGACAGCTGCAATGAGAATGTAGTAAATCCAATGCCATAGTGTGAATGCGTGGTATTGGGCTCGATCTGAGGCGAAATCAATGCCTCAGAGGATGAATCTTTGAGGTCAGTATTTTATAGGTCTGTGTCATATTTTATGGAAAATTAGTATTCTTAGTTCATTATAATCAAAGCGTTCTACTTACCCATGTCCAACACTTGTTTAGCTAATAATGATTTTGACGATTTTAATATTATAACAGCGATAATTATATGACACTTAAAACCAATTTTAAGTCACCTTGATAAAGGAATGAATTTTATAAAGAACGGTTTTTTGTTTTAGCAAGCATCTTCAGTTGAAATTTCAACCACCCATAACGCTCACTTCGTTATAGGCTAAATGTTTTGTAAACAAATTCTGTGTTATATATAAACCGATCCCATTTTCCAGCAATATTCAATTAACCCTGAGAACATCATCGTGATTGACTCTCCAGTGCTTGTTGACAATAATTTTCGCACACCAATTTTAGTAGAGGTTTACAATTAATATGAATTTCAATCAATATATGTAGTAAGACCGTACTGGTTTTAATAATAATCCTGTAGTATAGTTGTTGTTGGGCTCCTTCGGTCGATGTCAGCCATGGATTACATAACTATCGCATGACTTTTTCGTGTTCCGCAGCTTTTCGAATGACTAAACAGTCCGATTCGGGTAGAACTCGGTCGAGGGGTGTCAGTTTCACGTACTGTTAAAATACGTGACGTGGGATAAATATATCGGCTGAAATTCCATCTGACTGAGATTTGTAGAGAAATATTGCAAAATAAACTTGAAAAAATGAATATTTCTTTGATCCATATCAACGTGTCGGTTATATATGCAATTGCGTAGAAGATACTTTTGCTCCATAGTCTCGTTGCAAAACTTCTGCTTTCATAGCACGAACCTCTTCGTATGATATTTTATAAGAACGAAGTTTACTGGTGAGGGTTTTGACTTTCGTCACAGCACATAATCAGTAAACACTATGAAACCCAATTACAGCAAATCTGTAAGCATTCAGGTTTCAGAATAATCATTTGCCAACAGTTTGAATAAAAATATCTTGGGATACAGAAGCGAGTAGACAATATTAACTGCTATTTATGCTTTATGCAATTCATCAAGTGCGTCGTAAGAGATCAATGTGGTAAGGTTTCGATTGCAATCAGTTAACAATACAAAAGCAAAGCCGTATATTACGGAGAGTCTGACAACTCATCTATCTGTGTTTTTAATCCTTTATGACTGATGTATTATACGTATTTTGTGCTCTTAGGTTATACGATTCTAGGGCGGTTAGCGCTAGACACTTTGCTTTAGGGTGTGGTAAATCGGAACGCAATAGTTGTTAGGGCTGTAGCAGAATTTGATCAGGTGTTACCAGACGTAAGTATTACTTCAGCTAAAATAGAATTTCACTGACTGGACAGATTTCAGTCCATAATAATGATTTTCCCGTATAACGATGATATCTCCTGAAACATTGGTAATGAAGGATCTGTGTTATTTAAGTTCTCCAGAAATGTGGATTCACCTGGGCCTGCACCGCCAGATTGAAAAAGTCAAACGAAATATCTGCAGATTCACCATGGCCTCAACGTTAGATATAGTAGAGAACACACATTGGAACCTCAAGAGTACCACGAATATTCTCTATGCAATCGGAGGTTCTATAATATCGCCTCCCTTAATCGCAATCTATATTTCTATTGAGTTCAAAGCGCAAGTGTACATGTATCCTAGTGATAAGCTGCCCAATTGCAGATTTCCTATATTCTTCTGACAATGGCGTAGATAACAGGTCATGCGGGCTAAACAAAACAGGAGATAATTTAAAAAGAGAGAAATTTCATAAAACTTACACATCTCTATCTTTTTACGTACTGAAAGTAGTATACTTAACAATTAATATTTGAAACGAGATGATTATGGAAATGAAAATTCATCAATATTTTAGCGCGCGGTATCAATTGTCTTCATTGTGGTTTGTTTCATAAACAATTAACCTAATTGACAAGAGCCTTAGAGCATTTCCAGTTTCTTATCTACACACAAAAGGTCAATTTGTTTCATTTAAAAAAGCATTCATTCTCAAACTTGTCGTACACAGAGGAAGTAACGAATGATGTTGTGCTTTCTGGGACTGTTTTATAGAACATGTTTATCCTACTACGACATCAACGACTTCACTAAATGGGTTGCGTTTAGAAAGTCGACCATTTGGCAGACAGCACACTTGTGACACAAAGACGTGATAGAGAGTTAGGCTACCTTATGTGGAACGCATCTCGGAAATCGCGGCAAGAACACCGAGATCATTCGTGATTGATGTTGCACACAAGCCTACAAAAACGCTCAAAACGCAACGGTGAAAACCGAAAAACCTCCTTGTGAAAGAGAACAAAACGATTGTCGTCTGCAAAATACCCTACAGAAATTGTGAAATGCATTTTGTCGGGCAGACAGGAAGAGGACTGGGTACATGACGACACGAGAATTAATTGGCATTGAAAAGACATGACCACAAGTCCCTTGTATCAACACAATTAGATCGTGAAGTATAGGAATTCGATTGGAAAGAATGTTTAATCCTCACCACCGGGAGAACTATCCACACAATGGAATTTTTCGAGGCATGACATTCAATAACACAGTCCCTCGAACAACGTATGCAATTGGATTGTACATATGGAGCAATGAGATGCCTTTCGTTTAAATCTTTGGGATTCGTTGATCAAGCGACATTTTTCCATTTTCACAGTTGTTGTTGTTATTGGTGTTGAACTACTTCGGTCGATATCGACCATGAACGTACATAATAAGCACATAAATGTTTCATTCCCTACAGCTTCCCGAATGATCAAAGAGTCCGATTCTTGATGGGAAATCTCTCCCGTTGCACACAAAACAGCCAGCAGTGTTAGGTTGATCGGTGGACGTTTGACGCTGTCGACGTCATCTACGTGGGGCAGCCCATAACAGTATTTGTTCTTCTCATGCTAGTTGACAACGCTTCCCATTGACTCCAAAGTGATGGTTCAAGACCAAGTTCTTACAAACTTAGGTTCAATTTGACAAGCCAATGTTTAGCCCAAGTGTGATCTGCAAAATGTTGACTTACTAATGTTGACCCTCTGTAGATTGAATATTTTGGAATACGGACAGTTGTCTTCTGTGAACATAACCCCGCCATCGTAGACCAGATTAAGACATAACATCAGCATACTTTACGGTATGTTCAAATGGCAAAGGATGCTCAGTAAACGCAAGTCAGATTGTCTAGATGGTCTTTATTCCATTGCCACACGTTTAAACATTTAGTACACATGCGTCGTATATCCCCATCTTTGTCTTCAAAGTCAATTGACGATTGTCCTATACACGAGAGTTCAAACGAGGCAAAATGGCAGCTGCTCTGTCGATCTGTTTTGCAATCTGGGTGACTGGTGAGAGTTTATCCGAATATGTTGAACCAAAATATGCGGAATCATGCGCTAGTTCAAGCTTACCGTTTTCGACGGTGATGAATAAAGTCCCTAAAACCCCCTGACCAATGAATTTGATCTTGCTCATTGTGACTGTCAATCCAAGTTCTTTGGAAGCTGACGAAATGCCATCCATTAGCGGTTGATGATGCTTTTTCGATTAAGTAACGTTGACTGCATCATCTCAAAAAGGTGGTAATGCATTCAAAGTATTCAAGCTGAAATGCTTGCCATCACAATGCGTGTACAGGTAAATACTTGTTTTGGACTTGAAGCCGTGTTTTATCAGCAGAGCAAAGGAAATGTCGAGCGTGTAAGAGGAATAACATGTCCTTGTTTAACAGCTCGGCAGTTTTGACGGTTTGGATGAAATCAAGCATTTGAAATGACCCTCCCTGCTGACTTAGCAAAATGCTTTTGTAAAATTAACAAAAACATGCTGTTCACGACACATCTTATGGAGTTGTCTCAGGAAGAAGATTTTGTCAGCCGTTGAACCTCCTCCTAGAAAGACATATTCAGATTCTGAGTGAACGCAATGAATCGAAATTTGTAGCTGTATCTGTAGGTCTTTAGCAAAACATTTGCCTACAACAGTTAAAAGTGAAATCTCTCGGTCATTGTTGTAGCCGCATCGATCACCCGTATTCTTAAATAGTGTGAGTCTCACATCTCCTGATGGACACGCTAATCTTGCTAACAACCAATGAGCAATAGATTAAGTGGCTGAATTAAAGATTTTTTACAGTGTATGATGAACTCAGTTAGAATGAGAATGACTTTGTTTAATTTATAAACTCACGTTCTTCAAATCTCCATGTTGCCCTCTCTGAAATTAAAAAAACTAAATTAAAAATTTCCATGAACTATTTTGCACGGTATAACTAAATTCTTGTTTTTACAATCCTCCATCATTTGCATATAAGCCTTTGATTACTTACGTTTAATAATCTTCATTGTCACTTCAAATTATAAAAATATAGATGGAGAGTTATTTAGAGTACAAAAATAAAAAAATCTTTCTAGTTGTGATTTGTAAGGGCGGGAATGTAAGCAACACATTATTTCATGAGCTCCTCGAGCGCTTGACCAGAAAATGCCTTTTAATTTTGCGTTGGAACGTCGTAGTTCGTTGTAGGAACCCTGGCTTCGATGTGTACTTGTCACTTTCACACTGTTACAAGTTACATCGAGCCACTAATCTTACTGTCTTCACCTGATGGCGGCAAACAGCCAGAAACCGGTTAATCTGTGTAAGTGCGAGGGATGTAAGCAACACATAAAGAATATTGTGATCTAATTATTATTTTATGTGATAGTAAAATAACGACAATTTTGACTGCGTGAATATTACGTATTCAATTTACGAGAAGATTATTTTGGTTATTCAATAAGATTCCACCGATATGCAATGGTCAGGAAATATGCCCAAACTACGTTAAAATGAATGGAATATAAAATTTATCGTGATATTACTCAGGATACAATTTTATCATTTGCTGGATTGGTTCCGGAGATAACTTCCGAATTCTGAAAATGCTCTGATGGTGCGCGTCTGCCCGCATAGATGGTCATATGTGACCGGGGAAACGGATTATACTAACGGTAATAGAGGTGAATTCGAAAGAACGAGCTTCAATACAAGCTTACTTCGGGTAGATGGAGCACGTAAGTCCATGAAAGCCGTCCAAGTAGGTGATGGAAAACCTTTATCGCACAGCTTTGCCGACTTGTAGCTATATCCAATCATGCAAATGGGTTTAGGATTCAACCTTGAGGAACATTCCGGAGCTGGGGTACTGTTTGGTAGTTCGAAGTTGTAATCAAGTTCGTCCTGGCCAGCTAGTTGTTCGTTATGAGCCGATTGTGTTGTAGAGAGGGAGCGTGTGGTGTACGAGCAACATCTAGTTCTCCTTAATGGACTGCCATGTCTTGCAAGCGTAGCTCGACAAGTTTCGACAAATACGACCGCACTGTTTAGCTTATCTCAGGTTGTGTATTTGTGTATTGAACTCTGCAGTAGTTTGAAGAGCTTCGTTCTAAGGAGATATTCAAACAGCCCAATTCAGTGTCGGACGGTTTCTCTGAGAACACGTCTATTGTAATCAAACGTACGTTTTACCGAGGTCATATTATGCTAACATATTAAATGTCAAACATTCATATTTATTATTATATGTGTAACTTCGGGTCATTGATTTACGTAATTGTCCACTCGACCATTATTTTTCGCGGCAGAGATGTCCACCTTACTACGACAGCGCCACCACGCTGGCTTGGCCATCTGCATATAATATAAATTGGTCGTATTCCAAAAATCTACTCTATGATTAATTGAAATCATTTCACGAACATCACCTACGATAAAATACGTTTGGAAAAGAGATATGAAGGGTCTCGGTATTGACATTTTGATTTGAGACGAACTTGCACTTGATCTCTCACTTTAGTGAAACTGTGTAAAGCGTCATCTCCAAGCTTGGGAATATCAAATACAGCTCTTGCCTGCTGAAGGCAGGTCACTCCGCTGGCGTGCAACTGATCCGGATAGACTCAGTACATTCATATCACTATGAGTCATGCGTTAAAGATTTCCAATCCCTGATAGGTCGGTTTAGTGATTCTAAAAGACGCTGAGCATGAAACTATCATGCGCTTGTGATGTACATCCTTAGTCCACATCAACCGAAGGAGGCCAACAATGATAAAATGTACATACCTAGCATATTGAAAGGTTTCTGCTGACGTTGCGAGATGCACCGTTGATTAAGTAATGCTTACACAAGTTATATTACAAGCTCAGCGACGACAATGGATGAAAGTTCTTTGCAAGTATATACGCATCTCCATTTTCGACAAGCTAACTGTAGTGTAGTCAGCGATCGTCACTTCACTGCTATACTTCATGGCGCTCGTATTCTTATAAATTCATGTTTCGACTTAACTACATTACCTTCTAGCTTAACTGATTCCTTGTCCATTGTAGTAAAATTTATACTTATATCAGCCTTGCAAATACTTCTGATTGCTCAACATGATCTACTCAAATTTCAATCATCAGCAAAGGAACAACTGAGGCATATCAAAACACCAACGGGGGCGTCAGTGTATCGAAGACCGTTGATCGTATTCGCTCCAAAGTAACTTTAAAAAAGCGGTAGCAAGTGAAGCACGAGGTCACAATTTTACAAACATTTCTTACACGGAAACATTGTAATCTTGTACTTTTGACGTAATAAATCTGTATAACTAACACGTTGTGCTTGCAATCTACTGATTGGTAAAGCTGGTACGACCAACCAATCTCATATGCCAATTCACATGTAGATGGGTTCGGATTCATGATCGAGAACAAGAATACTCGTGTGCATGCATTTCCGTCACACACACCCGAACTTTTATAACCTTCTGTCTGCCTCTTTTCCACGGTTACAAGCCACAATGGACTGAATCTTACTGTCTGCAACAGCTGTCGTCAAACTGGCAAAAACCAGTTGCGTTTGCAGGGATATGAGCAAAACATTACTTTGGTTTATATAATATGGGTTTAAAAGCATAACATTGTTTGCTACTTTACAAGTGAAATTAAAATCACTTCCCCACTTTATGGCAGTGTGCAATTAGGAACCATTTGTGGCGTGTAAGTTTTGTGGATGCGAGAGGCGCATTATCTTTCTTATTAAATTTTGATTTGCTTTCCCGGCAAAGGGTACTGGGCTGTTTATTAATTGTTTGTATTCACAAGTATGGAACTGCCACGCAAAATAACATTTTTTAATTTCAAACAACATGTAACATCTTTTTCTAAACACTTTGGGACTTCATAATTGTTCGCATGACACACAAGAAGTACAAAGTATATTTCATTAGAATGCTGTGGAACGCATATAGTTATTCCAAAATTGTAATCAAACTTCATGGTCCATGAATTAAAAAAATAAATCATATAAACGTTCACTCACATTTCTCTATTTTTGCACATTCTGTACATAAAGTGAATAATAATAATTAATAACATGCATCCACTTTGAACGACCCATATGACTGTAGAGATGTGAAATGCACTAGTGACGTGTTCTAATCACAAACTATTAGATGATACGCGGACCACTGAAGAGACAAATGACAGCAATCGCCAACCTGCAAATGTTGAAGTTTCGGAAGAACGGCATGAGATCTGCAAGGTCAGTCGCCCTCGAACGACACGCAATTCGTAAATGTCAGTCAAACGAGCCTAACAGAGTGATGACTTAAATCGGACTGGAGGTTGACACGATCTCGAATTACAAAACACCTCAAAGTGGCATTCGATACAGACACGTTGAGCACTCTGTTGTAATAAGGGTATTTAACTATACAATATGGGCGTATGTTTTATTCTTTGTCGTATGTATAATACACCCACGTCGTACTAAATGGCGTTTTTTTGGTTTTGTCGGATTCGTATGTGGTTAACGTAGAAAAAACTAACCACAGTGAAGAATCGTGACGCAAAGGATTTGAAAGGCGGGGGAGAAGTAGTAAATGTTACAACATGTATCTTCAACGCTCACATAATTCGTACCTATGACGACGTAATAACATATTACCTAAAAACGCACTGTTCAGATCTCTCATGGGCGTTTTAGTTTGCACATGTATTGTGCTACTATTATCCACTGCATTTACATAAGTTTTCGTCCCCATTAGATGGATGATATGAAAATGAAGGAATTCGCTCATAAGTTACTGAAAACATTGCGCTTGTATGCATCTGTTGGATAACATTGGTACGAACAACCTGTTTGACCACGTGTCTGAACACATTCAGAGTATGCTGTGAGGGAAATGGTTGTAAATGAACAATGTTGTTCATGATTATGGGTTTAACCACATTCTACATGTGCTTAATCAAATTGGATTAAAGAGGTTGGTCGTGCCAACCTTATCCGGCATTGTGATACAAGCGAAACATGTGTTAGGAATAATCTCCATAACGAATAAAACAAGCCAGTCAACCTGATAGACCAAAGTTCTCAACTGAGATAAATTGCTTTTGGGTAAGCCATGTGGTACCTTTGCCACAAACCTCCATCCTCACTACATTCAAATTGTCTGACTCGGCCATGAAAACCAAATTTCATCGTTCCCACGATGCACTTTCCCACGATTATAGTGTACCTTCCCATGTTCACTTTGTGGTTGTCTTATATATACAAACCATGTCAACGGTCAAACGCAAACACTAGGAGCTTGGACCTTGGGCTCCCAATCAACGTTTCATTCCGGCCTTGTTCTGTTTTCCTGAATGTTGGACTAAGAATAACGTATAGATTGATAGAACGCAACGGCTGTCGCTGTTGTAACATCTAAACAGCTTGTTTACCATTCTTCCACCGATTCAAGACATGCAGTTCCTGAGCGTACTGTATCAACCACATGGACATGTCCGCTAAGTGTCTGTTGTATCTCTGTGAGTACAAACTTTGGACAATCGTGATTGGTCTAATATTACTCATTCCATTGCTCGATATAACTAATCGCTGTTAATGCTTTGACAAATAGAAAATGGTTGATCACGTGCATGCGTGTTCTTGCTGCTGTACTGCGACTACCTGATGAATGCAAGCAGCACAACACCAGCCGTGGTATGTAAGGGAAATGCACGCAAATTCTTTTTTCAATAGTGGACATAGTTTCATTACAAAACCAATGTTAAATGGGATACCTAAAGCTGCTAATGGTGTTTCGGAACAAAATTATTTTGTAAGGCTGTTGAATGAAATTGAAGGTGATTAAGCGAGTATTAAAAACGGGTGTTCAATACGCGATTTTTGCGATCCATTTTAACGCAAGGTATGCAAGGAGAGCGCTATTTAACCTTGGTATAAAGAGAAAACTTCGTATGTTTTGTCGTTTTCAGTAGTATTTACATCCATCAGGAGTTCCTGTCGTTGAATTCTACCTATGTTGTTTAGTAAACCGTAAACGTATCGTCATTTGGCTAAATATTATCCTCAACAAAGGCGTTTTATAAGCGCTCTTTTTATGCGGGCTAGATTCTTTTATTTGTGTCTTCTGGGATTCTCAGTAGCCTGATCGGTTGAATCCGAGTTCACATATTACCTTACTCGGTTTTCTATTAGTGTGTTCATGGCGTCCAATCGGGTTGGCTGGTTATATGTTAGTATTAAGCTATATAGGTGATTACTGATTGGTCCGTGTTTGGCGTCCACTTTTACGAGCTGGCTAATTGATAGTACGATTAGATTCCATGCTTCAAGATATTTTAAAAACTGTCTTATGGTTTTGTTAGCAAGTATTTAGGTTTGGTGTCTGTTGTATTTGTGTCCTTCATTAACGTGTTATTAGATCAATGATTAATGGTCATGACTCTTGACGCTATATTGAGGTTCGACTAATCTAGTTCTAAGTATTCTACCACATAGGCTCAACCTCGCTTTCTGTGAAACGAATTTTTAATCCGCGTTAGTTACGATTGTTTTGTTGCTCCTTTCTACGCTTTATTTTTCGTCTGCGTAAGGTTTTCGTCGTTCTGTATGAGATGTTAATTTGATTAGGCTCGTTGCAGTAAACATCAATCTAGTGGTCTCCATGTGTTCTTAATAAGTTATTTCACTGCATAATTTTGCATTTTCTCAAACAAGTGAAAATATATCCGAGCCAAAAATAGTTGATCGAGTTAATACTCGCTCATTTTTTAATCGTCAAACTTCAATCAGTCACGTAAAACACAAACGGTGCCGGATTTTCAAGGTTATTTATGGTTTTGATGGACTAAAAAGCAAATACTATACAATATTCGTAAATCAAAATATTGGGTTTGCATAAAAAAACAGTTTAGAAAGTATGTAGTGTCCGCATATAAACTGAGCTGTGAAGATGGATTTGGCTTCAAGTTTAGTCTTGAACCTTTTCAGACTTGATGCACAAATGATGTGTGGGGACAAAGGGTTCCTTGAAACAGCAACTCGGACAGCAAAAAAGAACTTTCTACAATTTTATCTACAGTGTGAAATGGTTAACTTGTGTCTAATGTATTACAAAAATCTAGTATTCAAAGAGTTTTAAGACGATATTTCCACAGACAGTTTTAGCCGTAAAAAATCGTTTGCGGAATATGAAATAAGTAATCTCGTTTTGACACCGGAGAGTAGAATGGATTCGATTTTCACAGTTTCCTTCAAAGCGAACGGTGAAAATTCCGAATGCAAGGTGATTATCGTCTGACGCGGTAAAAATCGCTGACAAAATAGCCATTCTTAAGTCGGGCTGCATCGACGTATAAAACGTTTCCTCCTGAACTCGTAATTTTGCATCGGCGCCGATTACCATGCCTATCAATTGTTTTCGCGTTTATAACAGAAGTATAGAGCATGTTCAACACTAATTTTTGTTCTTCCTAGTTACTTCATTAATAATCACAACGAATATCCCTAACAAAATCAAACCCGCGTATTTGAAATGACTGATGATTGTTTTTGAGGAATCGTTTCAAGTTGACTTCCCTTGAGGATATATTTTGAAATAATATTGCCGAGAAACATTTCTTTCAAAGCAGATCACAATCATCCTCGTTTTAAATTGTTTATTATTTTATCATCAATGCAAGTTTTCTGACTCACCATATAATGCCACTTCTGCAAGTTGTAAAAAACGCGATGTTTTAACTCCGCAATGGAACGTAATATGCTGGTAAGTCGACTGTGCTTCCAGAGAAAGTATTTCAAGAGACCACCGAATTAATGGAAGACATTGTCAATTCATTTTCTGCATTTCTATGTATCATTTTGCGAAGAATACATCAAAACTGGTTTCGTGATGCTAGCACTCAAGTTATAGAAAGTACAGCGACGATCAGCCGGTATTTAAGCAATTGATGACTATAATTAATGTTCGCCCTGAAGAGGTTGTTGAATATGAAATGAAACAGATCATCTTCTTTATTTACTTCAACTCACAATGAATGTGCGGATCATGCGTTTGTATAATTTGCATGATGTACGGTCGTACTATTTACTACGTTTCCTTGCTTTCTGTAATCGTCGTATAGAAGCAAAATATGAAGTATTTCTAAAGTATATTTCACCCGTCATTGTGTGAATAGAACACTTTAAATTTGAGACACAATACTGGCAGTGAATTGAATTTGTCTCAATGAATGCTTAGAAAGCTAGAAGAATATGAACACTATTGCCATCGTAAAGAGAATATTACATGCATTTATATGTGAAGCCAAGGCAGCCTGCTCATCTAAAGGTTTAGCCTATACTCTGATTCAAAACCAACAGCCCAAGCGCAAAATACTCCAAAAGCGGCCACGATACTAATTCAATCTGAGGCAGTTGAAACGCCAGCGAGATCGACAAGCTCACGCTGTGCAATCACTCCATGAACTAGGCGTGATTTGTAACACTGTAATAAAAACGAGTGCCACTTACTAAGGGACAGGTTAAATTGAGATAAAAATGAATGTCTGTAGTTATGCTGCAAAACAAATTTCGCGCCAGCTGCACTATTAACATTTATACGTCTGAATCGTAAGCCAATGTCATCGAATCTGTTCCAGCCAAGACTGCTTAAAATCACGGTCAGCTCGGAAAAGGGTCGGGCAAACATCTTACTTTCCGCTTTTCTCCTGCTTAGCGATGATTCAGAGACAACAACAAAGATCTTTGCTGATGTTGCATTGTAGTAAGTGTTTGGAAAAGCTCAGCAAAAAAACAATAAACGAATGGACGATCGAAGTTTAATGCTTTTGGATATCTTAGAAATTAGTGAAACCCCCTTATAAAGCAGTACGTTGTAAACACGATCAGCTACAAAGAAGATTCCTCAGTGGCATCACGTGATAATAATTAAGTAACAAGGTCGGTCGGTGACCTTATAGCAGTCAGCTGAATATTTGTAGATTTAATTAAGCGCAAAAATATTAATATTGTTTTAATAGGGAATACTTGCATTGGTTGATAGATTTATTTAATAATGGTTTGAAACTGTTGCATTAGTTACGCAAGCTATAGTTTCAAAATTCACAGAGAACACAGTTTAAAACGTCTGGTATCACGATTTAATTCCAATTGACATTTCATACTGTCCCGTAAAATACACTTTTTTATAATGAACGATGCGGAATTATTGGATACAGATTCGTATTATGCGTATTCGGATGCAAACTCACTGTTTGTATAACCTTAAAGGAAATTAAAAATTAATAGTTGGAACATAAGTATTGCAATTTTCCAACGTACTATCCAGAGTTACCCAAATCAACTGAGTTATGTGGTAAATAATATGTTCGTCGTATCCTAGCTGTCACGTGAGGCGTGTAGAAACAGAAAACAAAAATAGCTAAACGAAGTTTGAATTTGTAAACTGAGCAACCACCTAAATGAAATGTGCCCACCTATAGACCAATGCGATTGAAAAGAAAATCAGTATTAGCATGCATTTTTATCAGGCATACACGCACACTGCAGGGTCGACTTCCTAGTGTTTGTACTTAGCAGGAAATGACAGTACGATTAGGAACTATATGCGCGTGAAACAGTGGAGAAATGACAACCAAGATTTGTACCTCTACGCCACTGTCAACTGTGGTCAGCACCAATAAACTGTTCAATCATATGTGCTCACACACATGTGATAGGGTTCAGTCCAAGTGTCTGAAACAAAAATTCGTTTATGCATTCATTGCCATCACACATTCACACACTACAACCCGTTTTGTGCTGTTAGCACTCATCCGCTATGTGCAGTACGATCAGCATCCACATGCCTTGATACAGTTATGGGATGGCAAACAGGTTTTGTGCATCTATGTCATTGTTAGAAGAAGTTGGTACGACCAACTGATCAAGCACATGTGCCTACAAGGTCCCTGGGTTGCGTGCGACGAAAATGAATGCAAATAAAAATTCAGAAAAAATTCACATTTTTTTACTCATTGAGCTACAGTGGCCCGAGTGGGCTTTGCTCAACTATTGTTTTGTAAATATGAATCTTTGCATGTGATAGGGTTCCTCTCTCGAGACATATTTATAGGATGTATTATTAATATTATTATTATTATTATTATTTGTTTCTCGGATAAAACCGAGTATGTTGAAGATTCAGTGTCCGAAATATTGTAGCGGGTGTCTATTCATGCCGAAGCTGATTGCGACAGATCACTCCAGGTGACCACGTGGCACCTGATGAACAACTGACCACAACATTTCCGTTTCATTGATCCAACAATAACCAGCCATTTGAGGTCATATTGTCCAACGCGAAATTGCGTTCACCCAAGAATCGTACAACACAAGAGAAAGCCGATTGGTCAAACAAGACGAATAGTACGACGCGGGTATTTTACATAGGCAAAGCAAACAATCACAACATTGTCATTTTGACCAGATTCGCCAGTCGATTTCATGCCAACCGACAAGATTCCAATCCCCTGGCCGGACCTGAATGAATTGCATATCTTTTGATAGCAGCCGACGTCGTCCAAGCTACCGAGGATGTTTTCACTCAAATATTTGATGCAGTTCTCGCGACATCCGAATTATCACTGGTTTAAGATTGTTATCCCAGGTCTTTTCAGCGACTGTTGCACTTGTGTTGTGGTGGTTTTACGCTTGCGATTATCACTCATCGCACATATACTTCGACTTTGTGGTGATTGTACTGTTAGTTGCTTTTTTCAACCATAAATCTTTAATCTTTAATCTACATGAAAATTTTGAAAAATATTGCGAACGTGTGGTTTTTGAAGTAATTTTTCGCTTGTTGTCGCAGAGGTATTCATCATATCTAACTTGCTAATTTTTCATTTCTCTGCGTGGGTATATTTTTCGGTTTATTTATTAAAGTTTTACCAAATTTCACAAATCATTTAGAGTCGAATATCTTGTTCATCCACTAAAAATTTTATTGCCATCATTTATGTAATCTCGGAAAGATCGCCTTTATATCGTTGCTTCGTTGTGAGCAAGTTTCAAGGTAATTTCAAGAAAAAAAAGCATCTACTGGTCACTTACCGGAAAACGCTTTTTCTTGGTGAAGAAAAATCAGGTAATTTGTTCAGTGGATTAGGATTTCATCGTAATAAGAAAGTTTTATGCTTAAAAAAATGAACATTCCTACCATGAAGTTTGTCGAACATATGACAGAGTATCGCAAGAAATATTTCACTTTGACTCAATGCAATTAGAATTTCACACAGAATAGCTTCATCTCGAACGGTGTTTATCAAGTTATCGTGTGTGATCTTGTTTAAATCAACTGAACGCACGAGCACGTGTGAATGGGTTGAATAATGCGATTGGTCAATATAACACATCTAGCATTTGTGAGGTTACTAATATTTTGGATTAGTTCTTTTTAGACAGAAATGTATTGTGTCAATTTTTATTGCCAAAGAATATAGAACAAACAAAGAAACTTGAGTGTCATCTGTTAGAGCATGTTTTGGATAGATTTAGTCACGTACGTTTACGCATGTAGGCCACAGTATCAACCCACTTTTCCACTCGCTTGTGTCAGATTGATGTGCATACAAACCGCAGTAGACAAGTTGACCACTGATCCTCGTCAATTCTGTGGTGATGGGTTGATTGTTAACTAAGCTATCACGCTTCGTCTGACGAATTTTCTGTGTTATTAGCGACACGTTGAACAAAAAATATTCGAACCGAAGGCACTCAAATTTCTTGGCATTTAGAATACAAATTCGGTCTAAAAATATCTATCTATCTATCTAGCTATCTATCTATCTATCTATCTATCTATCTATCTATCTATCTATCTATCTGTCTATCTGTCTGTCTGTCTATCTATCGAACTCTCTATCTATCTATCTTTCTATCTATCTATCTATCTATCTATCTATCTATCTATCTATCTATCTATCTATCTCTCTATCTATCTATCTATCTATCTATCTATCTATCTATCTATCTATCTATCTACCTATCTATCCAACTATCCATCTATCTATCTATCTATCTATCCAACTATCTATCTATCTATCTATCTATCTATCTTTCTATCTAAATATTTTAATCAGCAGATTATATTGGCTTTTATCTACATTGCGAAATTTAAACGTAAAATTCTGAGCCAACGTCAATCCATAAGTAAAATTGAAGCTTAAAATTATTCTTTTGAACAGTTTAACATAAAAGTAACGAAATGACCGCGAAACCAAACCTATATATACTCTGTTATTATTATTATTATTATTATTATTATTATTATTATTATTATTATTATTATTATTATTATTATTATTATTATTATTATTATTATTATATTATATATTATTATTATTATTTTCTTTGATATAATATATCCAATATTTTATCAGATTACATTCTTCGAATTTTATTATTAATTAGCTTCTCGAACTTAATACTTATTTATTAATGTTACTAATTTTATTGGTATTAATTATTTAATTGTTATTATTGAAATGCAACATAACGAACTTGTTAAACGATTAAGAAAGATTTACCATGTTTTATCACAAGCTTAACTGGAAAAGAATAAATAGTTGGGTAATCACTCCATTTGTGCAATCTATTTGTCTAACGTGAGAAGTTGGGCGCATTCGTGGAAAAATAGAGGATTTGATGTATTATTTCCTTTGGTTTGATTGGTTGAATTATATTCATTTTGTGTTTCGATAATCCAAGGGACATTTATGCCAATCCGCTTAATATTTTCTGTTGTTTTATCACTATTTCACATTTTTAAAAGTCACTGATCATGAGCTCACGGGCTCCACATGATGACGACGAATATTCAAACAACCGATATACGTACACACAATTATGTACTATTGCATAGGATGTGAGCTCTTTTTAAACTACTCATTTCAGTTCAGTAGATCGTTTTATTCAGAACTTTCATATGGATGGATCTGTCAAAGTTTGGTTGTGCCAATCCTAGTCAAAGAAGACTTTAAATGTTAACATTTGTTAAACTTATATATGTTTATTGATTTCCTAATGAACCTCTTGTAGTCCTGTTATTGGAATGCTCACATCCCCTGCACTTACGAACCACTACTTTTTTCTGGCTGTTTGACATCCTCAGGTGAGGACAGTAAGATCAGGTTCAGTGAGACTTGCAGCAGTGGATAAGTGGTAAACAAAGTTATACTTGAAATTTACTGTTAATCAGATTGGCAGAGCTAACATTCTAAACATGTTGTCTTCATGTCAAACCGCCAGATAGGGGATATGAACTATAATTTCACGGGCTATGATGCTAAAGCTATTCACGCTGAGTTTCCCTCATGCCGGCATGTAGCCAGACACGTGTGGTAGACTTGAAAGCTGAAGGATCTCTGCAATCTAGAAACTAATCTATAATCACAAACGTTGGGGATTTGTCCATAGAAAACAACGTATAATCCTCATACCAGCGAGAACTCATTTTACATTATTATGTCTAAAACTGATTGACTTACACTTTTCCTCGAAAGTTTTTGAAAATCTGTAACCTTAAAAGATATGGATAAATTATTTTCAAGTTCCGAAATGGGAAAATCGAGTCAAAATGTAACCAGAAGTATTGAGATTATTCTAATATTACTTGATCCGAGAAATTTAAATATCATAATTTTCTTTTGTATATAAGTTCCCTGAATTATACTGTCAAAAGTTACATAGAAAATATATACAAAAATTGTTGGATGAAATAACAACAAACGGTTTTTCTAATGGAAATGCGTGAGGAGAGTAGATTAATGCTTCAATGAACGATATTTTGTTCGGCATCCAATAAAATTATTCATGTTGATCTTATACTATGTTAACTTATCACGAACATTACGTGGGTTCGTTTTATAAGTTATACGAATTTGAAACCATGATGTTTCATTTATCATTATTTGCGTGTATTTTTAGCAAACACCCCAACGGTTTCATGCTGTTTATACTGTGGCAACAGTACGATAAGGATCCTCATCTCTTGAAACAGTGGAGAGATATTAAACTGAGGGATAAGGCTGGTATGACCAACCTTTTAAATCACATGTACCCGCAAATATGTAGATGGGTTAAAAACCTAAACTTGAACGAAAATTACGTATTTCCATGCATTTCCATCACACACGCATTACGACTACTAGTTGTGGTTGGCTTCATTGGGTCGATATCGACCATGGATGAAAATCATAAGCGTATAGCAGTTTCATGCTCCGCAGCATATAGTATGACTAAACAGTCCGATTCGGGAGTAAAAATCTCTCCCACAGCTAACACAGTGCTAGTCAGTCTTGCAAATGTTTTTTCTATTGCAACACAAACTGCACTGAAATCCTGTGACCAGCAGCTGTGTGAACCAGTATGTGAATTGTTCAAACTAGCCTGCTAGACTGCTAGACTGAAAACTTTCACATAGCCCAAATTCAAAGGGTTAGTCATATAAAGCTTCAGACATAGTTTTCCTATTCCAATCGATATGTCCCAGAAATATTCTTGGCATGTTGGAGCATCTTGCAATTAAATGTGCACAATCATATGGAGCTCTCAGCAGCCCCAACTCATACGGTGTTCAAATCCGTTTGCAGTTTCTCCCAATCCACATAAAAACTTATAAGAGTCCAAATTTTCATCTCATACGTAAACCCAACCACTTTGGTTGTAAAGTGTCTGTTTGTAGAGCGGAAAAAGAATCGATCAATCAGTTTGTGACTCAAAATAGTCAAAGCATCTACTTGTTCCCGATTACTAACGAGCGCTCTTTATTATTCACCAATTTAAAAAAAACCAAATGTAATAAAAATTTATTTAAAATAAATCATTAAACTTTGAATAAAGTTACTTTGACATATTCATACTTACGGTTTTCCGGAAGGACATTCAACTCTGCATGTTCAAAAATGTATTTCATACATATATAAAAATCCTAATGATTGTAACATTGGTTTTTAAAGTTATTGTGAAAATCAAGTCAATTGGTTCGGGGTGAGTATTACCAAATCAATAAATATAGATTAATATTTACACTCGACGACCGCTTTCTATGTCTGGTCTGTCGCCGAAAGTCTGTGAATATTCAGGTGACATTGTAAGCCAAGTGTATGTGTGATGGAAATGCATATAAATTAAGTTTATTCAATTGAGAACATAGATAAACTATAAAATGCAAAAATATAAATAAAAAATGTGTTATGGAGTATTTTTGTTTTCTGTTTCTGTCGACACTTCCGCAGTCGATGCATCGAAATATTCACAAACTTCGATTATGACAGAAAACAGTGAGAGGTTGGAACACGGGTTTTGTTATATTTAGAGTTTAACATCGGTGAATATTTTCGGCAATTAGTGTAATTACCACAATCAACCATCATTACTGTTGTCTACGCAACCGTTCTCCGTTTTCAGAGATCGCGACAGAAATTTATCTTCAGCCTGGCACATCGGATGAGCGTTAGACAACCGATCAGTTTAATAGAGCAGATAACCTCTTTTTGTAGTCATTTAACCGATCTAATTCACTTACCGGACCATTGCTTACATAACCATGCAAGCTAACCCCGAATAAATTTGATTGGCAAAATGTTATACCGCGGTGTGTAGGATTTCCCTTTCTGTTTGTAACTACTCATTAGTAGTAACTCCATCAAAATATGTTTTGTCTCATCTTTGAAAATATTCGAATAAATAACACATTCTTTAGACTAGCTGAAACTATGATTTTTTGTGGTCAGCAACTGATACATGAACATCTTTTTTGAACGGTTTTTCTTAAAAGAAATGATAATTTTGCTGATATTATGTCATCTTATTCGTCTAAAACCAGCCTGAAGATGAAGCTAGTCGGGATCATAAGTCGATCATATTAGTGATCAACAGAAAACATGTCCAATATGTAAGATTTGGCATAACCATTGATCCATTTTTAACTCACCCAAGATCAGAGCTTTTCAAGATTATAATAAAAAGTATATATTTGTATATATGAAGCAGAATGATGCAGTATGTATAATCTTTAATTGAAAACATTCGAAATTTCCGTTAAGCATAACTGTTTCATATAAAAGACACATGGTAGAAAATTACAAAATAACAACGAGAAGTGTGTTTTCTCAATTGTTTGATGACTGCATGCTTTTAATAAGATGTTTTTATGCGAATTGAAAGAATAAACGCTTATTTGGTACGAAAGAATACAGGCAACGTGCCGCACCGTTAGTGACTACATGTGGGCTAAGATAATGTGATGTTGCCCAGGCCTAGGCACGCCCAAACACGGCCTAGATGCTGACATGTTGAAGATGACAATATAATATATTTTGATCGTGTTCTAGAAAAGAATTAAGATTAAGCGATTCCGTTGTGAAGTGTGTGACAAATATTGGCGAAAATATTGCTAATAAGTCGATTGTTTGACAAAAAGACTTGCATGGTTATTATTTTCAAGATGCGTTCGTAAAAAAATTGAAGAGTGAGGAAAAGAATTTTCACACTAACTCTTAATAGCACCACGTATTTTTAAAGGAGAACATGAAAAATTGCAGGAGAACAATATAACAGAATAGTATAATCTGACAAGTTTCGATTTACTAAGTTATGTGGATTTGATTCTGTATCACTGAATGTTGCTACACAAAGCGTGAAGCTTCGCAAATTATTGAACAAACGTAATACACAAGTTCTAAATGAATAGATACGTGTGTGAAATATCTTTAATCACTCCTAAATCGTTTTCAATAATTGTCAATCTACCGGATTCGATGATTGACTGACTTGGTGAAAGAACAGAAGCTTCTACACTTTGTGCATCTTACTTCCTAGTTAAAGCAGTAAGTCTTTCAAGATGGCGGGATAAACGAGAAAATTTGTGAGACTCCAGCAACCGTGACTTAAATCCAGTAAGTTTGAGCATAATAAATATAGAATCAATAATTAACAGACTTTGAAATTTCTCACCATTGTAAAAAGATTTTACATCTGAGTTCGAATATCGTAAAAAATGTTAGGACTTGTATAAATGATATTTATTAGCCTTCATTCATCTTTGAAAAATATTCGCATTTGAATTTGCTATTTCAGCACATTAAAACAACTAATTCCATGTGAGTATCGATATTCTGCGTATAAAATTACCATGCATTACTTGGTATGGCTTGCAATGATAGCCAGATAAAATGGATGTGTATTTTCTCTTCGTCATGTTCGAACTAAATGCGCTTAACCCATTGGCGTTCCCTTGCGTTGTGGAACTAATGGGTGAACAAAATTAGCGTTGGACAGATTGACCTCATGGGCTATTCTGGACGCAATAGACAGCGAAGAGTAAAAGACGGGGGACGTTGATCACATTTGATAGATTGTTCGGAAGCCTGTTTAATAACGCAATGAACTTTGGGACGGGATATAAGGTATGACCTCCAGTGAACTCCCTACTACTCCCCACCTCTATAATAAGATATACGTCAAATGCTCCAATAAATCAACGTCTCAAGATGCGGGGTCCCAATTTCATATCCACTCCGTTTGTGACAATCGTGGAACCGGATATCTAGAGAATGCTTAATATGACAACGTCGCCTAAAGTAGAGAATTATAAACCTCGAAGTGAAGTTACTTCTCAACTATCAAGTTGATTTTGAAGTGTCAACTGGCGTACACACTCATTCACAAGTACGCATGACACGCTAGTGGGGAGGCTACAACACACGAAAATTTCAGAATAACCCACCTAGCCAGAACATTCACGATGTGCAACCTCAAACTTTTTAAGGTTTCGTTTTACGTACCTCGCGCAAACATCCTGTGCTAATGATCATGAGTTACGTTTAAGTATCCTACGAGAAATATCACATATTATATACTTCGAAATGCAGGCATAAAAGGAAATGTGATGTGACATGTGACATTCAGGTCAGTGAGTAGTGATGTTGTCCTTGAGAGAACTGAAGCGAATCCGCCTGACATGACCATCTATGCATCCAGCCAGTTTGAGGATTGAACATAACGCCCTCAGAGTTGTTCTATATATCTCAGCCAGATGGGCGCATTGTGTATGTATCATGGATTTGTCCAAAAGCACTACGGATGTGGGTTTCAAAACTATGTTTAGTACCAATACATTAAATATATAACGCAATCAAACAAATATAATAGAACTTGTCTATGTCTTTCTTACCGCGTAAACACACTAAAATGGAGAAAAAATGTACGAGATGGAAGAATCATATAAACCAATGCGATTAGCACTATCCACATGCCTATGTGAAGAGTTAACAGACTGATAGTACAGTTTTTATTGAAATTAACTTAAAAACTCGAGCTTTTATTACCATAGCATAACATTATGATATTGTTTTATATATGTGATGAGTCCTTATCGCACAACACCGATTGAAGCTTGAGTGTGTTGGAAAAACTTGCATGTAAATTGGCCTACTTTGATAGATGTACCGCTATGCATTCGGACAGCCGTCGTTACAATTGAAAACAGATTATTTCAGACACTTCTAAGTAGTACCAATAAAAAGATTTGAGCCAATGCATACTTAGCCATGCAGCAGAAGATTGTTTACCGTATCTTGTGCTGAAAACGGAGTGAATATGTATAGAAACAAAACGCGAAAACGCTGTTCCATAAACAGCTCACTTTCCTATTCGAAAAGTTATCTTTGATTGTTTGTCGAAATTCATCCACCCTGATCATAAAAATCACATTACAATAGTCGTTGAGTTTCCCAAATAAGCTGTTCTATGCATGCGGTGTATGGGGGCCGAACATAAAACATGATCTGAACGAAAATGCTCATTTGCATACATTTCCATCACACACACTACGAGCGGTTTCCTGCTGTTTGCACTCATCAGGAATGGATAGTAAGATCAGGATCCGGATGCAATGGAAACATTTGAAACATGTGATCTGATTTGCAGGTGAGCATGATTTTCTAGAATTTCGGTTTACATCCTCTACTAGACTGCGTCGAGTATAAATCCACATTGTTTTCTGGATGATACTTTATTAGAAAAATTATCAAAAATGACACAATTGCTAAATGCTTACTGAGTTGAGCGGCTGTCCAAATTAAAAAAAACGAAACACATTTAGAAACATTGTTTTAAATATTTTTTTAAATCAGAAACCATTTTGAATACCTCGTGTTGATTTATACATGAGCGCATTTATACATGTAATACGAGAATATGATCAATGCTTCGACCTCTAACTATATACACTCTGAGGAAGAGTAGATTCTGTTCTAGACTGCTGATTGTTGATCACGCCATCAGAGTGCAACTGATATCAATCCATCGAGTAGTGCCTATTGCTGTGAGCGCTGTGGGCGATAGGGTTTCTTCTAAATCGGACTGTTAGTCATTTGAATCGCTGCAGTTCCTGAAGCCATTCTGCGCTTGTGAAGTACATCCATGGTCGATATGGACCGAATGAAGCAAACATCAATACCGTAAGAAGAGAAATGGCTTCATCCGTTGAAATCAACTCAAATGCACAAAATTACAAATAAAAATTGTTTATGCATAACGTAAATTTAAATAATCAGTCGCATTTTTACCTCTGAAAAAGTATTTAAATGGTCAACCTGATAGCGTGGTTGCTAAGCAATGATTCATAAATTTATTGTGTCATGTGTTTGGTAAGGTCTGTTGACTATGTTTAATGGATAATGAGCTACACGTGCTTACGCACTGGGTGTGCAGAATTGGACTATAAGATGCTGATCAATCTGGCGTATTCATCGAAGTGTCTATCAACAATCACTTTGAAAATTCAGTATGTTGAGACTCAGATACATCTTGTGAAAATTTCAATAACTCTTCAATATTTCTTCACATATTTATAGAGATATTGCTGCAAAACGTCACTAAAAGTAGTGGTTCAGAAATATATTCGTAAGAGTTTGTAGATAGATCATGCGATTGTAGAGAACGACACTACTTGAACTAATCCACCGTGGCTGAACACTCGTGTTCATCACTATTGAACTGAAAACAAAACTCTAAACAACTTGATCGCTATCCGTTTTTAACAATGTGAAATTATTACTTGTTCTCAACGAGTTACCTTAAATGCGCTTCAAAGTGTTGGAACGCGTTCAAGGCGCATCGAATTAACGTAATTTGCTCGCACTGATATAAACGTACGAACGTTAGTCAATACTAGAATCATACTGTTAGCTACAGTCCAAATGATTACGATTCCAGGTAATTATTCTCTACAGTCGAAGTCAACTCTGTGATTCTTTGTTTGAACATCATGGTTCGTTGTACGAACTATTTCTATCAGTGTCTTTACTCTGAACGTTGTATGTTTGAGAGATTATATGGTTTCGAGCAGAATGCAATACAATGCTCACATGGATACGTTAGAAAGGCAGCCTGAAATAACCGGTACTTTTTGTGTTTCCCTATTTCCGTAACGATTTACTCAATTAATCCAGGGCATGTTATTATAATTTGACCCAACGATTTGTTAATATTTTAAAATTGTCGACCATGGTTCCATTCTTACTATCCAGTTGATGAATTCCAACAGTTTGAAGTTGGTGCTATATTAAGGAGAGTGAATATTTTGAAAACTACCGGTTTATTTCGTTTCTTGTACTGTTCATTTTATTCCGTCATTATATTTATCTGAGCTGAATATATTCTTGTTGGCTTGATTCAAAGTGATTCAAAGTGATTCAAAGTTGCAATGGTCTAAAATCTGATTTGTGTGATAGGCTCACTAATCGTTTAATTTTTGTTGTTATTGGCGTCATTCGGTCGATGTCCACCATGATGGTGCCTGAAGGATTCATGCTTCGATTAACGAGAAAAACCTATTTGTCAGCGCGCACAGCGATAGAAACTACTTGGACGCACGATATCAGTTGAGCACTGACGTCTAGACCTACGATTTGCGAGCGAGAGCAGCATCTGGTA
>JACCGJ010019885.1:0-36975 GCA_013407085.1 Atriophallophorus winterbourni
ATCTTGAACATTCGTGAGGACAGGTGACTACGCTGAAGTGCTTTTTTCAAAAGCTGGTCTACAGAGCATGTTTACGCTATTACGTCAGCGCCGCCTGCGGTGGCTTGGTCATGTCTATAGAATGGAAAATGGTCGTATTCCGAAAGATCTACTCTACGGTGAGTTGCAATTAGGAAGTCGACCATTGGGCAGACTGCACTCGCGGTACAAAAGAGATATGGAAGCTATTGACATTGACCCCGCAAGCTGGGAAGAACTTGCTCTTGACCGCTCACTTTGGAGGCATTGTGTAAAGCATCCGACTGCAAGCCGGGGAGGAGCAAATACAGCTCATGGCTGCTGAACGCAGAACACGCCGCCGGCGTGCAACTGATGCAATACAACATAGTTCTGACTATCGTTGCAAGCGCGGCGGGAGAGATTGTTCCTCCCGAATCGGACTGTTTAGTCATTCAAAAAGTTGCGAAACATGAAATTCATGCGATGTGATGTACATCCATGGTCGATATCAACCGACGGAGGCTAACAACAACAGCATTCTTATTCTAGCATCGGAATATCTAGTGGAAAATCGGGTCCCAGCAATCTTACATCTTCACAGGAATTTCACTTGACTGAATATGAAACAGCTCAGGACAAAATAAAAAGTCATATCTGTAAAACATTTCTGTCGATGGATGACGACGTGAAGTTTATCCTTTGTCCTAATGGTGACGTGTCTGATGAAGACTTCGACTTGCCTGTGTTGACGGAGGCGGCGGAGGAGGAAGAGAATGTCATCCAACAGCTCCAGCTCATGCGGAATGTCGAAACAGAAATCGCGAGTCAAAATGATGTGCTCGAATCAAGTAGGAGCGATAGACGAGAAATAACGTGGAAGAACGAGGAATTCTGTCCTCCTGAAGATATTGAATGGAAAGATATACTTTCTGTTGACGAAGAATGGCGATCATTTTCACCGATTTCCTTTTTTAAGTTGATGTTCGACAATTCGGCATTCGAAACAATGGTTTACCAAACCAAAATTTATGCAATGCAGACCGCTGGGAAAGAGTTGCGAATTGACAAAACAGATATGAGAACTTTCGTGGGGATCACAATCTCAACTGGTATAATCAAAGTTCCTAGTTATCGAACTTACTGGAAAAAAGGCTTAAGCCTCAAAGCAGTTTCGAGTAATATGAGTCGAGACAGATATGAGGAGATAAAGCGCTTTCTTTACTTCAATGATAACATTTTGCAGAAGGAAGATGGCAACAGAGATGACAAACTATTCAAAATTCGACCAATTATGCATTCCATCAAATCGAACTGTCAGAAACTTCACAAGAAGAACATCACGCCGTGGATGAACAAATCATTTTTTACCAAAGCGCATATCTCCTTAAAACAATACAATCCAAGAAAGCCACATGAATGTGGGTATGAAGTCATATCTAGAGCAGGATCGAGTGGCCTTATTTATGACTACGAGATTTATACGGGGAAGGATCGGAAGAAGGAAGATGTCGAAGTTGGAGTGTCATCAACCTACGCACTTCGGCTTGCTGAAGGTGTACCCAAGAACAAGAACCACAAGTTATTTTATGATAACTGGTCCTCTTCATTGAGCTTATCAAAGAAGCTACAGGAATCTGCTATTCTCAATATGTCTACCGTCAGGGTGAACAGGCTGAAAAGATGTATACTGAAGAATGATGAACTGCTACAAAAAGATGGCAGAGGAAGTTACGACTTCAGAGTTGAAATCAATAGTAATATAATAGCTGTGAAGTGGTTTGACAACAAACCATTTCACTTACTTTCTTCATATGCGGGAATAGAACCGGCTGATACAGTGATGAGATGGGATCGAAAACAGAAGTCATATGTAGAAGTTGGTAGACCTTTCGTTGTAAAAGAATATACAAATTCACGGGGGGAGTCATTTTGTGCAATATGTTGATCGAACTTTATCGTACAGATTTCAAGTCGATGAAATAGTAAATGAGGATTTTTTTCTATCTGTTAGATCTGAGTGTGGTAATTGCTTGGTTGTTATACCGAAGGACCTGTGATTTCATGAGTTCAACAGGAATGTGTCTCTCTGACTTCAAAGAAGACATAGCAATCGCTCTGATGACTCCGCCCGTAACTCCAAGAGGAAGGCCAAGGTCTACAACAGACATGCAGCAACCGGCACAGAAGATGAGGAAAATCTCTTGCCCAATTAATTCAGTCTGTTTCGACAACGTTGGACATTTTCAGATCATCTCGAAAACCCGGAAGAGATGCAAGCACTGTGTGAAAGGATTGACTAAAGTGAGGTGTCAATAATGCGATGTAGCTCTGTGTCTGACCTACGACAAAACATATTATAGAGACTATCACACAAAAGTACAATGTAGTGCCATAAGGAAATGACGCATGAAAACTGATGACTTCTGCCGGATGTAACCAATTGGTTACATTTTGTTATTTTCTCAATTAGGTGAATATCACAAACTTTTTATATTAATTGTGTTATTTCACCCCTGGGCAACTCGTTTCCGAAGAAAAAATATTTTATTTCGGGTTAGAAAATAATTCAGGCATGGAAGGGTTCACCTAAGTTTCTACGGAATTCCTGCAGTCTGCGCATAGTCAAGTTAGCCATCGATGAACTGCTTACCACTTAAAGTGAGTTATCGACATTTGGGATGTACCGAACACAGGTACAAACCGCACTCTATACCTTTAGAAACCTTGCAGCTAATTAGAGCGCAGAAAAGTTTTTTGTATCTTTATGCATATTTAGTCGCTCAATTAACTAAATGAATGAATTTCCTAAATTTAAAGAGTGTGGAAACAAAATTCGAAAATTATAAATACACACATTTAGGTGTTTTCGCAGAGTTTGCACAGAATTGTACAGACATGTCATTCTTGTAATTTTTAATAAATAATTTTGATACATCAAAGCTGAGGTATATTAGTTATATTGGTTGGTATATTGGTTGGCGATTATTAAAGTGTCCCCCACATTTTTTACTCACTACTCAAATATTTTCTATGTTTGTTTGATAACAATTGCCTAAAATTTCCTGTTGCAGAAAATTATTGAATGGTATCGAGTAAAATACTTACAAAAGAGGTGCAAATCCGGAGTGTTCATGGATACATCTTTAGCACTACGTTATTCACGTTGACTCCAAGGTATATGTAGTGAGTTCCAGTGGTCACCTTGAAAGCATTTTCCGAGAAGTCGAAAATAGTTCGTCCACAGCAACACAGCAAAGCTTCTAAGGTTAGTATGAATAGATCATTTGCTGAAGTAGTGCGTCAAAATATCATTGCCAGCCCCGTGGTAAAAACAATAAAATCCGATGCAATTACGGTGAGCAAATCTCCCAAGGCTATAAAGTAACGTAAAAGAAAGAAAAAGGTTAATACACATGATAAAGTGGTTAATCCAGACGTTATTTCGGAGACACTTCTTATAAGCCTTATAAGCCTCAGAAAAGTAGGAACTGAGCACAGACCGCACGTAAAGCAGTATCTAGTAGAAAATTTGACTCTCGTGTTCAAATTTGCTTGCTACTGTTATGTCGAGCCTTGATAAGTTATCCAATCATTGAGAGCATCTTAAATCGGCTCGTCAGATAATACGGGATAAATCTCGTAACATCCTTGTGCTTAATCAGGACGAACCCTTTATACGCGAATTCAAAACGCGTAATTCACTCGACCTGAGTTTTATAATAAATCTGCTTCGTAATGGAGGAATGCGCCCATATACGCCACTAAAGCGTGTTAATCGTGTGGGCCTGTTAAATGGCGATAAAAGTAATTCAAGTTGAATTTCTCTTGTAATCTGATCCTGACCATTTCTTTGCAAGTTACATTGTCTGAAATGAATCCTTAAAAGTTTACACTTTGTTGTGCCCGACGACAAGAGATTATAAGAAAGGTTAAGGGAAACAATTTATGATGTTACTTATAACAGAATGCGCTGTTCTTCAGAAGAGTATGGTGCTTTATCATCCCAAAAAAACACTGATGGGTCTGTAGATCGAAACTTCGGTCATCGTATTGAACTTGAAATTCCACAGCCCGTGATTACGACCTTCAAGGTACAGTAGAACTTCAGGCCGCGCAAGTCGATTCGACCCTTTTGAGCAGCACATCAAAAATGTGGCGACTCCTCGGGTATTAGGCCCGAGGATCAAGCAGGTCTAAGTAAGAATAAATCGTGAGACATCGTCACCATAATGCTATAAGGAAATTCATGTAATATCCGAAGTAAGTGTTCAGAACTCTCCGTTTTAGCGCATGAGTGACGACCACATGTTATAGCACTGTCTGAAACCTGGCAATCTTCAACTGATCATATTCGTGACGCAATTTGTAACAGTTATTCTGTGGTCAGATGTGATAGAAAAGCTGCACTCAACGGGGATTATGTTGCAAACTTTCTCAGCCTAAGCCTTCCGACTTAAAAATCGTGCGTTAGGCTTATCATGCACGATTTCCAACTTAGCTTATGTCTCATTCAATCTTACAAGCAATCTATGGTAATAGCATGCTGTTATATGAGCCATCAAGCAAAATTGCAGGACTAGCATAATTTGCTTGACAATCTCAATTTCCTGCGCGCGCTTGTGTTCCAGATTTTTATAGTTAATGATTTTAACTTACCACATATATCTTGGCCAAACCAGTGTTGTTTATCTAATAGGATGTCCGAAGACTGCATCGAATGGAATCACATACATGCCATGAGTCAATATGAGAATAAGCCCACAATGTTCCGTCAGGGCTGCTTACATTCGATTCTGGATCTTCTTCTCCTTCTCTCAAGTGAAGAAATGGTTCGACAGGACAAATATCTCGCTCCACTAGGAAAAGTTGATCAAGAGTTAATCAGCTTCCAACTAGTATTCAGCTACGACAAACCTCGTCCTAAACTGAGGATGTTGTCTCAGATGAAACTAAACAGATCATCTCTCAATTTGCAGGTAATGATATAGCATCAAACTGGCAGCTTATACACAACTGGCTGTCTAGCTTGCAAGATAGGGTTTTTCCGTTGGTGCACGTCAAGCGACGCAACAAGCCACAATGGTGGACACCTGCGATGCGACGGGTGATTACAATGCGGAACCGTGCTTTGAAAACTTCAAAAGCTTCTCCAACACAACGGTCCTGGATAAGATATGGAATGGTCATTAATATGGCTGTGGGAATCCAACGCAAAGCAGAACGTGACTTTGTATCACGGTTCGCACGCAATGAAAAGCATTGCACAAAGAGTTAATATAGTTGTGCTCAATCCAAAGGCAAAGCAGGCGATTGGATTGACAACCTTCTGCAGGAAAACTGTCCACAAATAGTTTCAGATTCAGGAAAGGATTCGGCCTTTCACAAACATTTCCAGTCTGTTCAGATGCTTGATTGCCAAATAGATCCGCTTAACATGCCAGTCATCAAAATGCCAGATAGCGTTACTCCACTCAAGGATTTAGCCTTCCCCGATGATGAGGTTTAACTTGCGTTTGCAGCAACTAACCCACATAAATGTTCTTGCCCAGACGACATTTACACCCAAATTATAAAGAACGTTGCGCAAATACTAGCAGAACCTGTGGGTCGTCTTTTGAACGTTTCCTAGCATCATTGACTGATTCCGAGTATTTGGAAGCTTGCTGATGTAACACCAATAAATAAGGGTTGCAGTCGATCTTCAGTTTGTAATTACAGACCTTAAAGTCTCACTAGCATCCTTTGTAAAATCCTGGAGAAACGTATTAGAGATAAGATCTGTCGCCATCTTGTTGATCGCTATTTGCTGAACTCTGTTCAGCATGGCTTCCTTAATGGGAATTCGTGCCTAACAATCCTCTTTTGCTTACTAAATGAGGTCACCATGAGGCTAGATGAACAAGTTGAAGTTTTTACCTGATATTTTGCAAGGCCTTTGGTTCGGTAAAAAACAGATTGCGTGCAACCAAACTTGGTTATATGGCAACGATGGTCTTCTGAAGAACTGGATAAAAGGCTTCATTATTTAATAGATACTTTCGCGTCAGGATAGGCAGTATGTATTTCTCGGAAATAAAAGTTGTTAGTGGAGTTCCACAGGGTTCCGTACTCGAAACGCTACTTTTCCTTATTTTTCCCTTAAGTATCGGATCACTGAATGAACAGGATCTTCCTGAGGATATTGAAAAGGTTATCAAGTGGTCTGGTACATGGGATCTACCAGTTAACTTCACTACAAGCAATCTTTTGTCTAAAGTCGATATGATGCTGTAGGCTGCTGGACCAGATGGTATACTTGAGATAAATGGGGTTCCTAAAGTTTGTCACTTAAGTATAGGGGTTTTAGCTAACCTTTAATTATGCCGTTGAATGTGCAGCTGCTGCACAACGCGCTAGAAGCGAGATATTTTGCTTCTGATCAGTTTCATCCTGCAGGTCCCGGAGATTATACATACTATTATACAAAGCAGTCGTGAGATCATATCTCGAGTATTGCGTTCGAGCATGATCACATTATTTGGAAAAAGATATTTCCAACCTTGAAGGTGTTCAGCGCCTAGCTACTCGTATGACTAAAGGTTAATCATATAGGTCGTATGAGGAACGATTGCTGAGTTCAGATCTCTTCTCACTAAAAAGGAAATGGCTACGTGGTAACCTGATTGAAACCTTCAAAATCATGATACGTTCCCACACTGTTCATCCAAGTGAAATGATTGCTCTGGCGCCACGTGTGGGCACTCGAGACTACCCATTAATACTGGTCAAGCGACGTGTAAGGTCTAATATAAGTACTTCTTTAGTGAAATAGTGGTAAATTACTGGAATCGTCTTGCCAAAAAATTTGTTTGTACTACTTCTGTAGTGGGGTTCAGGAAGGGACTCGACTATGTGTTGCCTTCTTTATTTCCTGCTCTTTATCTGTAATTGAATAGTTGCTATGAAACTCATGTTGTCTTTGTAATACACTTATGTCTCTCCTCACCATTTGGCGGAGGGAGTTTCTCTGTTGCATTCCAGATTACTCTCATGCCAGAAGAAATTTGTGAACACATTGTTTAAATTCGTGGACGCTCTCCTGTGGCATACCACCGAATAAAATCTGGACGCTCGTTGGCTGGTTAGCCACTTACTGTCTCGTGCAAACTGAACTAAACTGAACTCAATCAGCAGAAGACCTGATGTATTCCTGCCACTTTACTAGGAATTAGTCCGGCCGCATTGTGTTCAGGCGTGGTATCCTCACTACAAAAAGACATCCTTCGACTTGAGAGCGTACAGCGCCTCGCAACTTGCATGACTAAGAGTCAGTGAGAGAAAACGTACGCTGCACGCCTGATGTCTCTCGATCTTTTCGCCCTTAGGCACCGTCGATTGAGAGGTGACTTAATTGAAACCTTTAAAATCTTGGAATGTTTAAGTGGCGTGCCAATGAACGACTTCTTTACCTGGGCACCCCGGGCATTTCCTCAAAATTGCTGCCAAGCGATGACGACTAGACTCCAGGAAACACTTTTTCAGCCTTGGGGTGGTAAAATTCTTCAACATTTTTCCATAAGAACTTATATCCTGCACTTTCGTCTTGAGTTTCAAGCAGGGTTTGGACCGCAACTGGGGTAAGTTTTTTCCTGAATACTCTCCCTAATTGCTATACAAGCTTAGGTAGTTCACCTTTTAGCGTTATCCCGTAAATCAAGTAAATGCTAGAGTTTTGTTTCTTATATACCATTGTACTTCAGCTGACATCTGACAATGCTGGTAAAGAGTAAATTTTTTTCTTCTTCCAGCATCGGTTATAACACGGTGCTCCATAAATATAATCCAGAAAATCTTTTGGCGTCGTTATTTTCGAAGATTTCAAACAAACAGAAAGAAAAATACGTTCTGGCAGTGGTGGAGCTTCTATGATGCTTTCCACCGAGGGAAATTACTGACGCTCGATTGGCTCATTACCCACATACTGTGCAGTGCAAACGAAACTAAACTTTTTCAAGGTCAACGTCGTATTTTGCTTCTTACGAATCCGTTGATTGTGTATTCATTTGATTATCAACGGATATCAACATGGTTATGACTGAAAAATCTGCAAAAGTAGATAATACAGCACCTACTATAACGAAGATTCAATGGATTCGGTGCCACGCGGCTCGCTCGGGGGACTCTTGTCTTGTATGCTCTAAACAGGTTGCTGATACTGCAAAAGCTGTACAATGTTAAATGTGTTTCAAGTGTATATTCGGTGCGGCGGAATGAAGCCAGAGACATATCGGGGGCTTCAGATTATATCATGCGATTTTATTCGGACGGTATGTAAGATATGCCTTCAACCATGTTGAACCGTGTTGAGCACGGAGGTTGCAACCTGCAAAACGGTCCGGAGAAGATCGAGTCCAACGTCATAGAATTCAGTCATGATATGAACACCAATGTGTCTATCCAACGGTTGAGTTACGCGTCGAATCTCATCAGAATATTGACAAGACAATACATGAGATGCGTACGGTACTATTGAAGCAAAATGATTCTACAATAAAAATAGCAAACCTCAATTGTTTCGCTTCGTACTGAATCCAAAACACGAATGTTCAACAGTACAATGACAACGAGTGATCGCAACTTCAAATTGCGCGGGAACGGCCAAATAAAGATACACAAAAATAAGCTCGACAACGAATAAAGTCAAGTAGTTCGGTAAAAAAATGGTAAAAGTATACAAAAATACTAGCAGATTTAAACAATTACATGTCAGTAATATAAATTCAAATGTTCATCTTACTGAGATAGTCAGAATAAAGTCGTAGCTGCATCTACTAAAGCCGCTAAAGTGCTCGATGTAGGAGACACAAATATTTACCCAACCTCAGCTGAGGACAGACACCACCTATCTATGTAGCAAGTTTGCGTGCCTTTCGCTTCCCCAACTACAAGCCGTTTACAGAATGGTATAAGTATTGATGATACATTAAACGTGCAGGAACTCGACGTTTGCTCGCCTTCAACACCGATTTCTCAACAGTCAGAAAGGGATAAAACTTATGCAGAAGTGACGTCGAAGGGTCTACCTAGTGATCCGTACTATAAAATCTTGTCACAGCGATTGAGTAAAATAGAGGCTCGGCTAAATGTATAGAAAGAAGTGCCGACTTCTGCAGACTCGATGGACTGGTCACTCCATCCTTCATATATTTCATTTTATTTGCATTATATAAAGAAGCTAATTTATTGATGCTATGAAGTTGGAGAAACGCTAACCGATTTTTAATTCACGCTGAGATGTCCTGTCTTTTAATTCTTTTTTTTTATTCACGTCACATTTGTCTAGCCCGTGGTAACCTGACACTTTATTAGCCTATGTATTATTTCATTGTGCGCAAGCTATACATATGTTTTATTGGTATTATGTGAAGAAATTAATCTATTGCTGAAAATTCATGAACACGATTAAAGTCATTCTTCTTATTCTTCTTCTTCTTCTTCTAGATTTCCGGTCTCAAAGAAGCCACATTTGGATTCTCGAAAGCAATGCCTTATTATGGTGAATGCTCGCGAACAAACCGGAGACACGGCTGAAATACTCTTACAACAAGAGCGCACTTTCCTGCAATCCACATTTTCAAAGATATTTAATCAAGGAGAGGAAGGAGTTACCATCATTTATGCATTCCGACTTGGCCGAAAGAAGAGGAAGATTAGCCGCGGACGCTGAAAATTGTTTTAGCTTCGCATGAGCAACTCCAGTTGGCACTAAGACGTGCTTATCGTCTTAAGGGTGAGCCATTCAAGATACTACGTGACCTGTATCCTGAGGATAGAATCACAATGAAAACAGCCACCCAAGAATTGCGAGCACGTAGAGAAGGTGGCGAGGTAGATCTCCATATTGTGGATTTTGGGGTAGTGTGGAAAAGGCCTCACATTCGCTGGAAGCCACTGTCAATCCCACCACAGTTATTCATTCTGTGAAGAGATTTCGAGTCTTGATTTTCAATGCGAAGAGTCTACACAATAAACTTGACGAGGTTATTAAAATTGTCTGTCGGCGAAAGCCAGATATAATTGCTGTTACGGAATCGTGGTTAACAAGGATATATCTGATAGGGAGTGTGCGCTACCACACTATGCGCTTTCCAGAAGTGACAGAGTAGCTTTGAGATCTACCGGTGGCGTTGCAGTATACCTTGAAGAGCAACTGTTTGTGAAAGTATTGGGAAGGTGTCAACATGATGCTGGAAATGCCTAAAGCATCTGGTGTAAGGTGAAGTCTAGATCTGTGGCTGCATCACTTGGGGACATTTAACACTCACCTGACGCTTACGTTCCTGCGTTATGTGATCAAATTACGCTGTATGGTATCACTGGTGACTGTGTTGTTCTTGGAGATCTGAATGCTCTCGATATAAACTGGGCGGATTTAGTTTCGTGGGGTGAACCGTTCCAACAAGAATTCCTAGATACGATTTTAGAGCTGAATTTGGTGCAAAATATCAACGATCTTACGCGGACATACGTCGGACAAGTTCCTTTTATATTGGATTTATTGGCCACACCCAGATTTTTCGATGTTACGAATCTGTCGATCAAGACCCCTATTGGTTTCAGTGATTACTGTTCTTTATGGTTCGTTTGGAATCGGGGTCTTCATCCGAAAATACTTAAGCGTGCCCGGAGAAACTACTGGAAATTAGACACAAAGAGTCCAATCACGTCTGCAGACTCGATGGACTGGTCACTTCATCCATCAACGAATGTTGATACCTGTTGGTTGGACTGTATGAGCAAAAACAGATCGCTTGAAAATCATGCCCCATTGACGAATGGAAGATCACTTGCTAAGGTACCGCCGTGGTTTGATAACATTATTCGTAAATACATGAAAGAAAGAAAGCGGTTATGGCGGAAGTTTTGTTCTAGTGGCTGCACCGATGATTATATAACCTACAAAGTCATCCGCAACAAGTGAACCTACCTAAAAAGATAAAAATGGCAAAACTCGTTTGGTGGACGAAGGCAATTCGGCGCCGAAACGCTTGTTTGCGTACATTAGACGTAGAACCAAAGCTTCTCAACAAGTATCTACCTTGAGATCTATGGGAGGTTCGACTGAACATGAAGATAAACGTAAAGCAGTTCTTCTCGCCGCTCAGTACAATTCGGTTTACAAAGAGCAAACTTCCAATTCCTCTGCTTCATGAGAGAAGCGCTGAAATGCCGGATATCTCGATCTCGCCAGAGATGGTGCAGTATTTACTAGAACGACTCGATGTACACAGCACCTGACCCGGACGATATACACCCAATGTTTTTAATGGTATTGTCGAGTATCATACACAAACCACTGGCGCTAATCTAAAATTTATCCCTGCGGTGTGGTTAGTTACTTCGAGATTGAAATTACGGCATTGTCAAACCAATGTATAAGGGCGGTTAAACCAGTGATCCGGCAAACTACCGACCGGTTATCCTCACTTCAGTAGTTGGAAAGACTCTGGAACGCATGATAAAAAAACAGATTGAAGATTTTCTCTTTACAACCAGTCAGCTAACATCTGATCAGCATGGTTTTACACCAAGATGATCTTGCGCATCCAATCTCATCACTGCTCGCAAGCACTGGTGTGCTGAACTTGATCTGGGCCACCCGGTAGTAACGGCCTTCATTGACTTCAGTAAGGCATTTGGCCGTGTTCTATTTCAGCGTCTATTGCTCAAGCTCCGTGCTCGTGGTGTAAAGGGACCTGTTCTAACTTGGATTGAAGACTTCCTTGCTGACCGTTATACACAGGTCGAGGTTAACGGAATCAAATCGCAGATTAGACGTCCAACTTTCGGGGTTCCGCAAGGATCTGTTCTCGGCCCGTTACTTTTTAAAGTATATGTTAATGACCTCCCCGGCTCATCAAATATGAATTGTCTACTCTTTCCGGATGATCTGATAGTTTAGGGTAACGTAAGCTCTTCTGCTGATAATACAGTTTTCCAGAACGAATTGAACAAATTGCTTGTTTGGTCGGTAAAATGGCACCTTCCTGTAAACGGACAGAAATGCGCTGTAATGCTGTTAGGGCATAGCACGCCTAAAGGTGCGTACTTCCTCGAGGATTATCAACTGAAATGGGGTGATGCTGAACGTGACCTGGGTACAATTGTGACTCGGTCGCTTAAATCCAAGGATGATACGAACAGAAAAGGTACTGCTGCAAACCGCGAATGCTGGGCTATAAGCCGGTCGTTTCGCATTATTCATTCCACATACATGAGACGAGTTTTGGAATATACTTTAACAGCCACCTATCCACATACTAAGGGAGAACGTGACCATTTGCAGAAAATGCAAAGGCGGGCGACGAAGCGAGTAAACAAATTGAAATCATTTCCTTAAGAGGAGGAGATAGTTCAACGCCTCAACCCCATGTCACTCAGTACTTAGCGTGTGCGCTACGACCCTGCTGCTAACTCGTCGCATATTACTGGGAGCTTATGGTGACGAGCTGCGCGAGATTTTCCCTCTTGTGACGGACTCAAGAACCCGTGACCATGCTCTAAAGCTTCAAAAGCGAATGACACTACGCCTACCACAGGGATTCACGCTCTCAACAAGAATTGGTAACTTGTGGAATGTGCTTCCGGGAGATCTTATTCCAGCAAGATTTGAAAAACAATTCAAGCAACTATTGGATAAAGTACTGCCTGTAATCACGGCGAAGCTGTACAACACTGGACAGGATTTCTTCCACCGGGGCTATGTTGCTGATATAGAGAGATGCGTCTTACAAGGGCTTGATACCCTGTCGTCTATCATACCTTTGAGGCATGAGCTTTTCCCAGAATTTTTTCATTAATATACAGGTCGTCTGTCGACAGAATTGTCCATTTTTTGTTCATTTTGAATTTATAAGGTCTTTACCATGATTAAAAAATCCTGTTATATAATGGCTTGTTTAAAGTCTCATGTTTCAAATATACACATCAATTTTCCATAGCTTACCTTTCACCGGCTTGGTGAAGTGAAACCCTTTCCGTTTTTCTCAGTCGCGCTACAAATTCTGGGACCGAAGGACGGCCTGGAAAACACCGGACGTATCATCGCATACGACGAGGATGCCGGATAAGGATGAACGAACTTTAGCGGTGGTGGGCGCTCCTTCGAAGCTCTTTACCGACAGAAATTCTGGATGCTTGATTGACTTATCAGTCATTTACAGTCCTGTGCAACTGAACTGAAATGAAAAGAATCTGCTGACCTTGACCCCGCGTTGTTGAAATGTTTCACATGTAGCGATTGAGGTAAAGCTTCACCTCATCTCACCCTCGGGGAAATGAAGCTTTACCTTAATCGCTACATTTGGTGACGAGGGTGGTCGTTCGTCTACATGTCCTCTGAAGACTTTTTTTAATAGAGATGTCGCACTAGATTCAACATCCTCATCTCTCGATTTCGTGATAGACTACATAGGGTCAAGCCCTTGTGAGCCACATCTCTTTCTATCGGCAACATAGTCCAGGAGAACCTCAGTTTAAGATATCCTGTCCAGTGTTGTACAGCTTCCCAGTGATTACATGCAGTACATTATCCACTTGTTTCTTGAATTGGTTTTCAGATCTTGCTCCGACAACCTCCTCCGGAAGAGCATCCACAAGTTAACAATTCTTGTTGAAAGCGTGAATCCTTGTGTTAAGCGTAGCGTTCTGTCTCAATCGAACAACATGGGTTTCGCCGCGGACATTCCTGTACAACCAACTTTCTTTTGGCCCGGGACAGCTGGACCAAAGCTCTCGATGCAGGCTGTGGTGTTGTGATTTATCTGGATTTCTCCTGTTTTTGGCCATATTAACCACGCAATTTTACTGCAAAAGCTAGGCCTACTTGGAATTGATAACCCACTATTGTCTTAGGTAGCCGAATTCCTCTGCTCCAGGACACTGCGTTCCTGTCAGACAATCGCTTTCCGATTGGTGTACCTCAATAGTTGTATCAACAATTTGACATCGTTAGATGAGATTTCGGCACATATTTCCAAGGCGAGCTTAGCATTCCTCAACTAAGTCCTCTGGCGTGAGAACGCATTTGCGACTACTCATCCGTGCCAAGCCCGTCAAACTATTCTCAAAGTTGATCACGACGGTCCATAATTGGAACGCATTGTCACTACAATTCAAGGTTGGAGCTCATAATGCGACAGTTTGGAATATATTACTCTATGGGTGCCAAACTTAGACCTCACACAGAACATATCCAACGTCTCAATGTACTCCAAAACTGTTCGCAGCATCTTGGAAATAAGTTGTTACCATCTTATACACTAGAATGCTATTCGTAATAAGGTTTTTGTTAATGATACTATCACTGAAGAAGAACAATCGAATATTGTCTACAAGATTACGTGCAGAGATTGCGAGAAGAACTACATCGGACAAACCGGCCGCAAGCTAAGCACAAGAATACACGAACACCGGTTAGCTGTACGAAGGCACGACCCAAGGTCACTGATTTCAATACATGTTGATCAATTCGGACACCAATTCGATTGGGACAACGCGAGGATTTTGGCCAAAGAAAACAACCGACGAGCGCGAGAATTCATCGAAGCGTGGCACTCAACAACGACATCGATTAACCAGCACCTTCAATTGGCTACAACCTATGGACCAATGAAAACGCGATGGACAAGAATGCAACACATGAATTCCACCAACAGACGGACCTTATAAAAACCAATGAATACCAATTTCAAGTCACTTCGAAAGAAGTTCTGCTGATGATGTCATCTAGCCTGATGACGAAACGTCCACCAACAACTACACAAGCTCGTCGAACACCATCTGAACAACATCCACATCCTGAGCTACGTATATTCTCCTCTATTACTATCACACTTGATTGTATGAAATCGCAAGCCTAGATCAAGACAAATTGCCACAATCAGGGACTGCGCGTGTGCTACCATACTGTCACTCGGCAACCTGACAGTATCTTAGCCCACGCGCAGTCTGTGACTGAGCGGCACTTTGCCTGGATCAGGCTTGTGCTTGCAAACCAAACCAAAACCATACTGTCAGGTTTCCCAGACCTGGACAGATGTAAGAAATAGGAAATGGCAGTGAGATTCCAGCGTGTTCCCACATACAGCACAGTGCCAGTGTCAAATCAGTTTAGCATGATGGTACTTGCGCAATACAGAGATGCTACGCAATTGCACATGCGTACAATTAATTATCACGAAAGCGTTACCGCACTAAACTTGTACTAAAAATACCGTCTTATTCAAGATGTCTTGATATTGATGTCATAATGTAGACTAAAGTGAGGCTTTCATGTGAATGGATGCTAGTGCTTACTCACTCAATCCAACTAATTATTACTTAATTGTCTCTCATTGAGAACGCAGGCTGGGCTGTCGCAAATACTTGCAGTTCATGTCGCTGGAACATGGAACGATTTACCACCATTCGTCGTGTCCGCCTTTTCCTTTTTTATTTTAAAGAACTAGTGTATGTTTATTCGTTCACTTTTACATTTGTTGTACTACACCCTCATTTATTTCATTGTACCGCGCCTCGTTACTGCCTTTAAAGGCACACTTCTTTACTTCCACCAAATTCCTGAACCTTTGCCTTTTTATAAAATGTCACTTGACTACTTTTTAAGCGTGTGGCTTTTTAGCCCAAGATACTATCGATTATAGATCATTCACCACATTTTTAGTGTTTCATTTTTAATCGAAATGCCTTTTTAATACGTTTCGGTAAAGCATGGTGACCTGCGTGCTATCGACTCATTCATCTGGATGTACCAGGGTCCACGTTGATCTTTCACTAAAACTTTCATTGTTATCTTACTGCAGTCATACTTGAATTAGCCCTTTTTCTATTTGTTTTTCAACGCTATTATGAAACCATGCAACGAAGACACTCCAACTTTCGCATTTCGTACTCTACCAGACGGTTAGCATCTCGTTCTAGATTGTCCTTTCATTGTGCTTACCAATGTACCTTCTGAACGCCGTTATTTACAAGTCATTTTATTAAACTACACTTTATTACTCGACGTTTGACATTCGAAATGTTGATTACTTCACAAATCTCAGCACGATACAACAATACAACATCGTTACACGATGCCTCAAGTGTAAAACACTTACCCAGGACTAGAGCAGCTCTTCCAAACCTAACTTTGTGCGATGTCAATCTTAAATTGGTCGACAGCTTTGTTTACCTTGGCAGTTGTATCTCTGCTGGCGGTTGTGTCGAGGACGAGATCTCACATCGTGTTCGCAAAGCGGGTGCAGCGTTTGCTAACCTTCGTTACTTGTGGCGTCGACGCGATGTTTCACTCCATACTAAAGGCCGAGTGTACAACGCAGTGGTGCGTGCTACACTACTTTATGGCTGTGAAACCTGGTCTATTCGAGCGGAAGATGTCCGTCGGCTTTCTGTTTTTGATATCCGTTGCCTGCGTATGATTGCTCGCATTCGGTGGCAGCGTGTTACAAATATAGATGTCTGCAAGCGGGAGTTAGGACCAGGTGGCCACGGACTGAGAGAAATGCTGATGGTTGCTCGTTTGCGATGGTTGGGACATGTTTTAAGAATGCCTCCACATCGTTTACCGTACCGCGCCTTATTCGCAGAGCCTGGCAGAGGCTGGGAAAAACGATCGGGTAGCCAGTCCATGGCGTGGCGCGTTGTGATGAAGAAACTCACCGTAGCGCTAGGCTCAGTTGGGCGTATTCGATTGCCTGGGTGGAGTCCAAAAGCTCCACTTAATAGTTGGCTGGAAACCTTACGAGATAAGGCTGCAAACCGAAGTCATTTGCGGCAGTGTATTTTAATGTCATATATTTTATTCGGTATTATTTTATAAAAAACAAAACAAAAAATCACAAAATCACCTGCAGTGAAACTACAAAAACAAGCTGCTTTTTGCTTTTGCATATTCCGCTTGCCTGCTTTTCCTTTTTCACGCGCTTGCTTATCTGCTTTTCCTGCTTCATATTGCTGGGCACTTTGCCTGGCTCCAGACTTGCGCTTCATGATGATGATATGTGTCCGATGTACTAACTGGAAATTTAACGCCGCCATTTGGATGCGTTCAGCGCAGACTGCACTAGTTTGACCACTTATTTCGAAAGACACAACGATCACGAACCCTCTTTTGAACCCTAGGCGCGCCCGCAATTGACCCCACTCCTAAAGAGATAAAGTGAAGGGTGGGCTGTGAACAGTGAGGGATATTGTAGATGCCTTGGCACTGCTTACCGTCCGCAACGTCGTAATGTGAGAACGTAACTGGATAACTATCTGCAACCATCTCACCTCCTATACAAGCAAGTAGGCTTGCGTACATTGAAACCAATGAAGCCGGCTAATCAGCCCATGGAACCAGTCTAACAAAAGTCAAATAAACTAAGTACATTCAAAGTCTGTATGTGGGTTGGTCCAAATTTTTCTAATTTTGAATTCATGCATAACTACGCGTGTGCGTGAAAACCCTATTAAGAAATATTTGAGCAAGGTGTGGTATGAACAGTTATTGTCTCGCTTATGACCCTTGTTGACTGTAGACTGTCTAGTCCGAGGCAGAAATAATTTCACTTACAGGGTCTCATCTCAAGCCTTCATTGCGTTGGCCTAAACGCAATGCAGCGGGTTACTAAACGTTCACATTTGATAGTGGCCGGTGAAGAAGAAAATGGGCTTTATTCGTGTACAATTTTTCAGCCCTTTGTTTACAAGCTCGAGTCCGGAACGTACGTTTTCCGCTGGTTCATCAAATGTCCGTGGGTATAGCAAGGAGCTGTGACGATTACATCCGCCATGTCATGTTATTTTCGTGGCTATTTATAGGACTCATCCGCAAACACACAACTTAGACCACTGTCGATGCTTTCAACAGTCCAAGCCATAAATGCGACAGTTCGACAGCACTGAGTTGTCCCATGAACTTGAGTTTCTTCAGCGTAGACTTTATCTTGTTTTCCAACTGTTTGGTTTGGTCTTCGTTGATCTCTCGATACGTGGTGGTGTCTTGCAGAAGTTGTCCAGCTTGGCGTATATAATCGTCTTTGTATTCAAACACTTCTGGAAAAATGGATACACAAAGAAGTTCATCATTCGCAACATGGACTCGACAACCCAAACGCATGTGAACAACACGAACACAGCAAGGTTAACTCTACCCTATATACAACATATCTCGGAGATTACCGCAAGAATACTACGCCCACTCGGAATCAGTGAAGCATACAAGCCAGCTTTAACACTGAGAAGCAAACTAGTAAAGGTCAAGGACACGCTAGCTAAGGAAGAAAGAAACAATGTCGTGTACAGAATCCCGTGTTCCGATTGGGAGAAATATTATATCAGACAGACTGGAAGAAGGCTGGAAACAAGGATACATGAACACAAACTGGCCACACTACCACAAATCAGTAATATCGGCACGCATGGATCGAGAAGGTCATAAATTCAATTGGGATAGAACGGAAATCATCGCCAAAGAAAGAACTCGTCATGTTCGAGAGTTCCTCGAAGCGTGGTATTCGACACCACAATCAATCAATGAACACATTCAAGTGGATGGGATCTACGGACCAATGAGAACACGCTAATGAGGATATGCAAGAATTATAGCCAATCACAGTAGAAAAAATTAGTCGAAGCGCCAGCAGAGAAATTCGAATGATGCCCACCGCCCAGTGCTATTCGAAAGAAGTTTCGCTGATGATTCATCTATTGATGAGAAACAACTATGAACTACAATCCGGTACCTGAGCTGCAAGTTTTAAAACTATGATGCTATCTTCAATGTCGATGATTTACCCATGTTGAATAATTGTGAGCAATTGTGTTTGCAACATAGTTGCAGGCGTATTTGCACCGGCATGAAATCTGGCTAACTGTCGATTAAAATGTTTTGTGACTCGTACTGTTCAGTTTCGGTTTTCTTCATACATTTAATGCATTCTGTTTTTGCATGTAACTGTGGAATCTGATTGTATCTCAGCCCATGTACAGTATATTTTACCTTGTAGCGTTAGATAATTTTGGTTTTACCCAATTATTTTTGTAAATTACTTTTGTAACACCTTTAAACACTAACATAAGTCTATATTTAGATGAAATATCGATCGTTTTCACGTTGGGTTTCAGAATCACTTGTTATAAAGTACTCTTGTTAAAATTGAGATTTTTATTCTTCTAATCGCTATTTGGCTTCGTTTAAAATCACAGGTAATTACACGATGTCCAAAATCCATATCTATGAAACACCTGACACGAGGAATGATCGGCTACTCGTTACGCTGCGGGAAAAGTTTAAATTTTCAAATTTTCGAACCAAACTACAACGTGATGCTGCACGCTGTGTATTTCAGAGTACGTTCCATAATGTTAGTTAATTACAGGAGAACATGATGTGTTTATTTCCATGCCAACTGGTTCTGGAAAGTCCCTGTGTTTCCAATTACCTGCTATCTGCCGACCAGGCGTTGCTTTTATTGTTTCTCCGTTACTTGCCTTAATTCACGATCAGTTGACGCATCTGAAAGACCTAGAAATCAATGCAGCTACTGTAAATTCCCGATTGACTGATACCCAGAGGCGAAAAGTATTTGATCTTCTATATCAGTCCAATCCAACTTCCAAACGTTATCCAAAAATGTTGTACATCACTCCCGAGCAAATTCAAACAGCTGCATTTACTTCACTCGCAAAACATTTATTCAAAAACGGAGCAATCAGCTATTTCGTCGTTGATGAAGCGCATTGCGTTTCGGAGTGGGGACACGATTTCAGACCCGCTTACCTGAACTTGGGCAAGGCGCGAAAGTCTCTTTTTCCTTCAGTTCCTTGTGTTGCGTTAACTGCCACTGCCACACCCCGTGTACAGCAAGATATAATTAAAAGTTTGAACTTGGGTTCCAGTGATGGCCTTCTCGCGACGGAACCTCGGATTTTCAAATGTGGAGTTTTTCGAGAAAACTTATTTTACGATGTATATTTCAATGATCTTTATCCGAATCCTTTTGAAGATCTCTTCGCATATGCTTCTAAATGTCTTGCTTGGAATGGTTCAAAATTGTCTTCTTGGGTTTGAACTTCATTCCTAACGTTTTACATGTAGAATGCAATTGGTTCTGGCATTATTTACTGCAGAACTAGAGCAGATTGTGAATCTCTAGCTTCCTGTCTGACTACCCGTGGTTTACCTACTCGAGCCTACCATGCTGGATTGAATAAAACTGATCGAGAGTCCATTCAGTCCGAATGGTGTAACGGTGTTTATCCCGTTGTCGCTGCTACCATCAGTTTTGGGATGGGCGTCGATAAATCCAATGTCAGGTTAGTTCGTTGGTACTTATTACCACTCTTGTGGCTGGAAACGCGCTATCATTTTCCATTTTAAAATTACAGATTCGTTTTCCATTGGACACTGCCGAAAAGCTTGGCGTCCTATTATCAAGAATCGGGCCGTGCTGGCCGTGATGGAGCTCAAGCGTACTGTCGTATATATTACTCTAAACAGGAGCGAAATACTGTAACATTTTTGACCAGTCAAAGTAATGTAAGTTCCTATATTACTAGTCACTCAATCATTGTTTTATCATAAGTCAAATTTCTGCCTTGAACTTAATTTGTGGAATTATTAATGCAGGAAAATCATGCAAGATATTTCACGGTGTGTTCGTTTAAAGGTCTGACGTTACTAAGTGCTTATTATTCTGCCTTTCGCGTATGTACGTCAGTTCAGTACTGTTACTACGCAGTAAATTAATTTCCACCGGTAATTATTCCTAATTTTCACATTTGAACATAATGATGAGATTGGCCACTTCTCCCTATTAAACACCCGGACAATTCATTCAATATCCCTACTTGCACGAGCGACTTTCACAATTCTTGTGGAACTGATCTTACTTAAGGTGACAGGCTTAGATTGTTTCGGGCTAACGGATCTTGACGACCAGTGGTGGCAATTTTTTAGGGGAACGAAAACTCTGATTCGAACCTTCCAGTGCTTTACGGGAAAGTCGATTGTAAGAATGGCTTAAACAGAATTTCCAGAGTAAAAACCCGGACTGAATTCCCTGAGGCTGTTAACTGTTAACTCTATGCTGCCTTGAGGCCTGCCACACAGAATAAGTAAGGTGGTGAGTTGGAACGTAAAACGTGATTCAGTTTCTGTTATATATTACCAGAGTAGAACCCAAGTAATAATTACCCAAATGTTTAACACTGAAAAACTTTATGCTAATAGTCATTATTGACTAACTAAACCCAACACTACGCGTAGCAAGAACAAAGGCAGACCCTTCAGGCAAAAAAGCTTTACCGTCTCTGACCAAAATACCGATTAGTATGGTATGAAAGCACAAGCCTGATCCAGGCAAAGTGCCGCACAGTCAGAGACTGCACGTGGGCTAAGATACTGTCAGGTTGCCCAAGCCTAGACAGATATAAGAAAGAAAATGGACATGGAAATTGTAGTGAGACTCCAACGTATTTAAGCATGCAGCTCACTACCGGTGGCCAATCAATTTAGCACGATTAGGCTGCTGTTCGTCTGTATTTATACACTGTTTCTGGCGAAACACATTGTGGCCGACAAATCGACCAATCGGAATCGAAAATCATAAATCCAAAGGGTTTTAAAGGTTATAATGAGTTTTGGAGGAAAATAATAATATTTCCTCAACAGTTTCACCTTAATTATCTCTTATATCTTTCTTGGCTTTGGCAAGCTCACTATATTCAAACCCATCATCTGTCCCTACCTCCATCTGACTACAGTCTTGTGCTTACTGCATACATGCTTTCTACTGCTGGTCACAGCGTCCCATATTGAAGGTGTTTTGTCTACTGAAATTCACTTTGCAACCATTGAAAACTTATTGTTACGTATGCGCTTAATCCATTGAAAAGACAGTCAAAGAACTCATGCCATTGCTGTTTTCTGTGTGTCACGTTGTAAATTTTCCACCTTCGTATAATGTTAACACCAAAACGAAAGTTTACTTTCTGTTAAGAATCATGAAATTCAACAATTCTTGCCTCCCTAAAACTATTTGTATGCATATTGTCGCCATTATATATTCATATTGTCTGCAAACGTTTGCTTGCTAGTGAGAAAAAGTAGATATTTTGAATCTTTTTAGTCGATGTATTTGGTATCACACATTTTGTTTCTGTGTATTTACCCTTATGCTTGTTAGACACTCACTTTAATGCAGTCTAACATATTCCTGGTATTATATTATTTTCTAGTTGATCCTATTTTGCTCAAAATTTACCTTGCGTGCATATGAGCGACATATCAATAGCTAATGAAAACATTTCTGCATTGTTTTGCTCTTCTGGTAGAACAACAAAAACCTGGATAATGTGAACTATCGCAAGTCTGATCTGGATCAAATGATCAACTATGTTGAATCGACAATGTAAGTCTCTCCTTGATCCGCGCACATTTTATTTGAGTTTCTTCTGCCTTGAAAACTTTTATATAAACACCCGGAACTGTAGTCCATCTTGTGAGGTATTCGCCACCGGGTCTCGTTTTGTCACCCACTACACGGCAATCCAGGATTCACGCGACGTACTGCGTCGTCTGTTACGCTACCTCCGAGATTTATCGCAGTCAGTTTTCTTACACGGAAAAGGGAATGTTACTTGCAATAAAATTGTGTTCAACTCAGCTGCCTATTGTTGGCCTCCTTTGGTCGATATCGCCCATGAATGTACATCCAAATCGCATGAATTATTGCCTTTTACACAGCGTTTCGATTGACTATGCAGTCCGAATCGGGAGGAACAATATCTCCCGCAGCGATAGGCCGTACTTGGTCGATCGGCGTCAATTGCACGCCGGCGACGTGATCTGGGTTCAGCAGCCAAGAGCTGTATCTGCTCCTCCACAGCTTGTAGGGGATGCTTTATACAATGCCTCCAATGTGAGCGGTTAAGAGTATGTTCTTCCCAGCTCACGGGGTCAATGCCAATAGCTTTCAGATATCTTTTGCAAACGTCTTTGTACCGCAAGTGCGGTCTGCCCAATGCTCGAGTTCCTGGTTTGAACTCATCATAGGTTAAATCTGTCACATAATACGACTATTTTCCATTCTGTAGACGTGGCCAAGCCACCACAGGCTTCGCTGTCGTAGTAGGGTGAACATACTCATAGTCATACCTCACTTTGTCCATCCACGATACGTTCAACATTCGACGGATGCTTCGTAGATGGAAAGCATTCAGCTTCCGTTCGTGTGTTTCGTGGGTGTTCCAGGTTTCACTGCCGTACAGTAAATCATTTAATACGCACGCTCTGTATACCATCATCTTTGTCTTTACAGTCGACTTGCGGTTACCCCAAACACGAGAGTTCAATCGGCACAAAATAACAGTTGCTCTGTTAATCCGCTTATCAATCTCCGTGTCTAGCGAGAGGTTATCCGCAATGTTTCAACCAAGATATGTGAAATGATGTACTGGTTCAAGCTGACAGTTTCCAACAGTGATGATTGAATGCGATACAATCTCTTGACCAAGGACTTGGGTTTTGCTCATGCTGGTGCGTTTAGATATACACCAGGGCAGTTCAATATGGAGAACTAGCTGTTACCCATGTAGCCAGTGCTGCAGGAACTGGAACCCAAGGAACAGCTAGGCTTATACGTTTGGACAACGATGCCGTCGCATGGTGTGAAAGCACAAGCCTGATCCAGGCAGTGCCGCACAGTCAGAGACTACACTTGGGCGATATTACTGTCAGGTTGCCCAGGCCTAGACAGATATGAGATATGAGTTGGCAGAACGAAGTTGAATACAACCTCGGACTGCCTAACGGAACTCCGGCTCTGGAGACTGCCTATGGACTCTGTATATCTACCCATACCTGATAAAATCGCCGTACGCTTCGTTCATCTAAATAATTAATTCGAAAGAAACGCCTGTGGTAGAAAATTTAATATGGTGTTTTTCCCGTGAAGTGTCCATTCAATCTGTAATTTTTGGTGAGCGATTACTCGAATGGCCTCTTCAAAGAATCTACCATCCATAGTTATACGCTAGCCTGACAACCCCTCCAAGGTGGTAATCTTCCGAAAGACCCTGAAGTATTGGTACTCGTTCGATATAGAATATCCGTTTAGCGCTTTTTTGGCACTAAGTACCATGTAAAGTAAATATTTTCTGTTCAGTTCAAAGTTTAAACACATCGCTGACCTTAAAGAGGCTAGTTCCAATGTTTCCATATCTCTGCCTCATTTTTATTCAGATTACCACCTTCCCATCGAATGCGATTTTTGGTAATCACGTGAATTTTTCAGGAGTAATTTCTTTGAATAACTGAGTTGTTCTTATGCTAACTGTGCACTGACAATTTGTATCTTTAGTGTGACATAACTCTTTTTCATTCGAATTTCTTGCTATCCGTATTCGTGGCATTACTAATTTGTAATTGGACAAAGTAAAAGGGGTAGAACGCTCCAATCCTTATTAACGCGTCTCAAGGATAAAACATCTTCAGGCTGCGCGACGAATTGCGTATATAAAATCAACTGCAAAGGTTGCTCGGAAGTATATATCAGGCAAACATCCAGAGAACTCAGTACTAGGATAAGTGAACATAAAAACCGAATCGGCAAGCAGCCACGCAATTCCAGCGAATATCAATCACTGATCAGAGATTCAGCACTAGCTAACTGTCTGGACACAGGTCACAGCGTTGATCTTGATAACGTTGAGGCGTTGAGATAACAAAGGCTGGTAAGAATGTAGTCAATCAGGTGGATGGGGCTGATATCTCCACAATCTGGCGTCCGGTGCTGCAGCGGATAAGCATTAACGTGCGTGACCCCTAGTGTGGCACCGAGTACGCAATCGAGCTAATCTGTTCAATAACTGCCTTCCACACCTGCCCAAGCCACAACCAAATGAGACTCTATACGGCACGGTTAATGGTGTGTTGGTGGTGGTGGCGTCAGTTGATATTGATCACGCCGGTCTATCTTAACGAGCGCCACACCCAACACGGACTGTTGCAGTTCTTAACCAGCTTAGGATTGGACAGGTGAATGGAAATTTAAGCTTCATCTCTGTTCGTACTGACACCCTTGGTCTGACGAAGCTTCTGAGTCAGAAGCGAAAATTTACCAATAAACTGCTCTCACCGATTCATTACAAACTGTTTTCATGGAAATGATTCCCCGATCGGCCACGAACATTTTCCATTACATTGGACAAAGTACCGCTTGCTTGGATGGCATTCCCTTGTCCTAGATCAAGCTTGTGATCTCCTACATCCATACCTACAAAACGCTTCTCCTGATCTACTCCGCGTGCACTGTGTTGGTTTGCTATTCGCTCTTTTCTCTATCAATACCGTGCAATTTTACTGTTTTAAAAAACATTCTTGCATCAATTAGCTGATACTGATACATATCTACGAATAGCACTGTTCTGTTTAAGTTGGCCATTGCACGCTTACATTGTTTTCTGAATATCGCCAATATGCCTCGACATTATTGAAACGCTTGTTCGCAAATTCTTTATTCAATTCTCAGATGCCGCCATCGACAGTTTGCAGATTATTTCAACGATGAGCCCCCCACATGCGTTACCCGATGTGACGTCTGCTTGGATTCCAAACACGCGGTCGGTAATCTGGCCGCGTTTAGAAGTTTAGCCTGGGGTGAGTTCCAGCTATTGTCGTGTTTCTCGCGACAGTGTGAACGCATTCTCGTGATGTCGCCCCTAACCTCTGTTTTAATCCATTTTTTTAAATTTTATACGTGCTGAAGAGGCACAATGTCTTCTCGTATTGCTTAGGTTCATTCCAGGTTTGCTAGTTTGCATTTTCAATGTCACGTGCCACCCAATCGCATATAAGGAATACGGAACTATTAGCTTCTCCTCTCCTGATCAGCTCGTACTAAAGCACGTTTCCATTTGCTCATGTGATTCGCTTGCTTGATGTAAGTGTACATCATTTGATATACAATTAGCTGTGTTTTACCAGTTTCCGTGCAACAGAATAATGCGTGTACGGCAAGGATTGCATTCTGGCACTGTTTTCCTTATTTCTTCAATCGTGATTAGTACCTGTGTGTGACTATCTCCTCCTGGAGGATGAGTCGGCTTCAATGAAGATTCCTGGGAATTTGGGTACAAAGTGGCGTCCCCAGCACCACTCGGTGTTTGTTCGAGTCAGCTTCTCTAGCCTTTGCACAACCAAGTGCGACCTGCAAGGCAGCAGGGAGTGGAGTTGCCAGAAAGAGAGGTGGTGTGCACCAACTAACACCAACTAACCGTCTACCAGACTCTGTTCCAGGTTTTTCCTCAGGGTTTTCTCCCGAAGCCTTTCCCGCGATCAGGTATCCCGCAAGGCAGCGGAGGTTTGAAATCAGGGTTTTCCTCCCCATAGATGAAATGCCCTCCCAGGCTAACGAGCTCCATCTGCCCGATGCAAACTGGTTTTCGAGTGCCAGTCACTCGCCCTAGCCCCTTCTCCTGTTGGCAGAAGCAGTTCCGCCGGTTTCGGGGAGCCACTCGTGCAGGCCAGAAGCTGGACTTGGTTGTCAGAGGCTATTTGAGACGCGCGCCATATGGGAGCATTTAATAAACAGTGGAAGCTTATCCCCGCTGCCACCCCCGGCTATGACAACCTTTGGAACCGTGATTAGTGTAAGGTATTTGAATATATTTTAGACCAGTCGGGAATCCATATTCATATGAAAGAAACTTTGTGATAAATTGGTTAGAGGAGATTTTGGTAACGTTTCGCTTCTGACACAGGAGCATCGTCACACCAAGGGTGTCAGTATGATCAGGGTTCAGGTTTTAGTGGCAATTTCTTGACCAATCCAAAGTTATTTAAGATGGACAGGCGAGATCAAGGCAAATTGATCTACTCCTTGGATGCTGTATTAAGCCTTTAATTGTTTACTGCTATGCGCAGATGTGCACTGAACAAACTGTACACAATCCGTGTGCATATTAGGGGGTACTGATACAGTAATTCTGATGAAGCTTCCGTGTCAGAAGCGAAACGTTACCAAAAATCTGCTCTAACCGATTCATCGCAAAGTTTATTTTCATGATTGGTGTGCTTCATAAGGTGGTCATGGCAGAAAAGCTCACGCGTTTTCTGCTTTCGCTGTAATTTTCTGAAAAGTCTTGCGTTTTCAAACCTTCAAGACGCAGATGCTATTGCATTAAACCTGAGGCTTGATTGCATGCAGTTCTTGACCGTTTACAGCTGAAACTAGCATGAAGATATGCTTTTTATTACTGGCTGGTCAACAAAAATTACACAAAAACGATTCCAGTCTGACGCCCGCCTTGTGGAGACAATTTTCACCTTCGTCCCAACCACTCTGTCATCTAAGGCTCTAAGTTTCTCTTTTCTACTTGCCAACTTGACTCAAGTTCAAGTTTTAGTGTTCATCAGCGTTGCACTCTTCGTGCTACGGTAAGTATCGAACCCCAGATTATCTTTTTTTGATCTATCGTCTTCCAAAACTAGCCATTATTTGCATTCTGTCTATGAATCTTACTGTAGTTTTGCGCTGGTGTGAGGCATTATCTGCATGCTTTGATCTTGATGATTATCATGGAAACAATTAACCTTCCAATGCAAAGTCATTTGAGTGTAATTGCGTGGAGGAGGTTTTGGATAACGTTTCGCTTTTGACGCAGAATCTTCATCAGACTAAGGGAATATAACTAAGTATCAGTCCACATACCACTAGTGTTTTAACCTTTTAGGCTAAAGCATTTTATCATAAATGTAGAATATCTCTCATTCTTGGCGTAGATATTTCTGAGATAATGTTCTCCGAGCTTCAGTCTGACCAAGCTGAGCGAAATCAATAGTGAGTTTGTGAATTTGAGCAGAATTTTCTGTAAACGATTTTATGTTGGCTGTTAGGCGTGTGGTTTCAGTAGGACCGGTATCTACAATCTCGCGTTTGTGTTGAGGTTAGTTACTTGTCGTCGTTTTTCTCTGGCTTTGGTATGTTTCCACTCCATAGGCTACCAGTAACACAGAGAATGACAGCGTGACACCCCGTTCACGAGACACTGTTTGACCCCAATGATCAAGGTTGATATATGCATGGCATATTAACTTGAGATTTATTGTTTCCTATTCTCCCCTAGGTGGAGTATGTTGTCGAGTGCTTTCACTGTCATGTACCGGCAATGTTGTTCCCTAGTATAACTCCCGCAGACTATAAGTTTGATAAACTCGCATAATTTGTCCCATTATCACCGTCATATCTGTAGTATTATTCAGTGTCTAACCTATAAGTCAAATTGTTGACAATCGAATTTTAGCCTCCGTGTCTGCAATGTCGGGTCGTGATGATGGAGCGTTCAATGATGACGGCGATTATGCCCATTCCGAAGAATTAGAAGAGAATGACCGGGCAATCAGACAAGCAATTATTTCTGAAGAGTTTCGGAAACGCCGTTCTTCTTCATCTATTGACGTGACAGTCAGTTCATTACTTTTTCGATAATTATTATTATTCTCTTCATTCACGCGTATATTCAAAAGCGTTAGCATCGGCTGTCAATCACGAATTATTCTATGTCACAAGTTCTGTTTATTCACACAAAAAAGGTGCTAGTATTGTCTACTCATTTTCCTATTTTTTATCATGTTGCTTTGTGTTTCGTTTCTTCCTTCTGGATTTTTCACAACTGTAGTGTAGCTAATTTTCTCTGTTTCGCATTGTGGGCCCCATCAGATTGACATACCTTGGTAAAGAAACTTCCCAGGTGTCTATACGTTGACTTATGCTATAACTTTGTCTCGAATCATCAGGTTAATTCTGTGCTCGGTAAAGTACGTAGACTCCCTTTTAAAGCGTTTCCGCTTCCATTGGGCCTTAACTGATTTTCCAATTTACTATCTCTTACCTCATCTTTTTTCTATTTCTATTTTCTTTCTATTTCTTTTGTACTATCTATCTAGGCCTGGGCAACCTGACAGTGTCTCGGCCCACGTGCAGTATCTGACTGTGCGGCACTTTGCCTGGATCAGGCTTGTGCTTTCACATCACATCACACCTCATCTTTTGAACTGTTCGTTCGAATTTTTACTACACTCCCTCGAAAATGACAGTGATAAATAAAGGTTTGAATCGGAATTATTTATCGCGCTATTTCCATCTCATGTGAAAATATCTATCTTCTACTCGAACGTCATTATATTAAAAATCCTTAATCCTGTTCGCCGCAAGATATCTTTGTCAAAAGGACGTCGTTGTAGCTCAACGGTTGAGGATAGAGTTATTTTGTTGTTGTGTCTCCATAATTGTCTACTGCTTTTATTGAGAATCAACTTGAAAATTATTTCGAATATTTTCGTAAGGCTCACTGAACCTAATCTTATTATCTTTACCAAATGACGGCAAACAGCCAGAAAACGGTTGTGGAGTGTAAGTGCTGGGGATGTGAGCACCACAATATATTGAGCTTTTGTATTCTTCTGAACTCGCTTTTCTAAGATGCATCCTCATAACTCCAGAAACGCTTGTTTTCCTTGTTCACGACGGTTCTTTCTTTCATTCGCATCAATCATCAAAATAATACTCTTATTTAAAAAATTGGAAGGTTTCACCTATCATAGACTGGTTTGCGCAAAAATATGATTCGGTGTACAAAGTTATACCCTAAGGCCGCTGTTAAACTGAACTAATGAGTTCGTGTGTCATGTTACTTTGTCGATGACTAGTCACTGACATGCCAGTCCTCTTAATGAGAGTTTTGAGCGAATGCTTAAATTTGTGTTAGTCCTCTTTGCGTTATCACAAGTTTAGCTCTACGGATGTGCGATCGTACAGTGCTTCTGTGTAACATCGAGCTAAATTGATTTGCCACCGATAATGAGCTGTATGCTTAAACAGGCCGGAGTCTCACTACTATTTCCATTTCTACTTCATCGTATCTGTCTAGACCTTTGCAGCCTGATACTGATCTTAGCCCACGCACAGTCCATGACTGTGCGGCACTTTGCCTGGATCAAACTTGTGTTTTTATACATATATACATCACAACTTTATCGTACCGTCGCCACTCGGCTGGCTAAAGTAACTCATCAAGCTACTGATTCTTATCCATTATCCATTTTGTGTATTATTTACTGTAAGCTATTCTATCCTCGTCCACCTTTAAAGAAACCTGATCCATCTTTTGTTCGTTTTTGTTTGCATAGCCATCTTCCTGGTGCGCTGCTCCAAAAGATACGATCGTGCTACATTCAGAGAGCCGTGCTTTAACTGGTATCACCGGCCGTGCTAGGGATCAGACGTTGCAGCTGCTGTTAGATGCGGTGAAGTCTAATTTTGCTGGTCAATTGTCTGACCTTTCTCCTCTTTGTGCTCAAGTGGAATACGAGTTGTTCAAACAGTCAAAAGTGAGTGTTACACATCCATGCATTTGACGATGCACATATTTTTTCCAATTCATTCACTGCTTGACGAGTGACCTTACGTTTTTATTGCCGTGATTTGTTATTTCCCAGTGGCATTTTTCAACGAATTCTGTCCAAAGATATACATATATCATTTTTATGCAGGTTGCCGCCATGTATCGTACGAGAATGGCTCGATTGATCACTCAAGTGAGGCGCATGCGGGAAGACATAGATGGTGTTCGTAAACTTTTGAATGAGAAGATTCCTCAGATCGAAGCTCCGAATTCCCCGGGCGATTCAACATTAATGGATGAAGAGAAGGTTCACTCGACCTCTTCCCGTGTGAGTTCCACTTGTCTAATTCCGTGACAGTCTTCCGGGTTCGAGCATGGTTGAAAGTAGATTTTGGTTGTGTTATCACTTATTGTCACATGATTTACCAAGTAGTTCTATGCGTATATGAAATCACAAACATGAGCGAAACGAATTGCCATAGTCGCAAACCGCATGTTTGTTGAATTAATATCAGACTTCTCTAGTAAATACAGATATACATGAATTGGGGCAGTGGGACTGCAGTGTGTTCTTGCAGGCAGCTGATTACCTGTGGCCATTAATCTAGCCTGTTGTGACGTATGCGGGACCCAAGTGCTTCACGATCACCTTTCGTTCGTTAATGTATGTATGATGTATGAAATTAGTAGTTAAAATCACTCAAAGCACTCCACAATATGATGCTGTCATGTTGCCACACTTTGAAACATTTTAAGGTGGAGCGTAATCTTGCATGCTGCTAACTGCTGGTAGCATTCACTGCAACAGAAAATGACCTGTTCATGACAGCTGTATTGCACATGATGCTGGAAAATCCACAATATCATCCACCCTCACTCTCACGTAGCAGTACAAGTGATATAGGTTCAACCGCCGGACATGGTGCTAGACTGCCGGAGTTATTTTGCCAACTGTTATCGACTCCTATTTCACATGAGACGGAATTGTCGTTAAGAGCATCCTCCAACTGTACATGAATTTCTTGTTTGGATCACATTCAAATCCCTCGAACATTTCTTTCACATTCTAGCACGTAATTATTCGTGCATTCGTACTTGTGATTTCATCATCACACATCTATTACATTTAGTACGTCTTTCATTTCCTCAGTGCGGTAACATAAACATATCGAGAAGGCCATCGAGGGATCCTGATACGGATTGCGCATCTTTCGGGTCTTTACCACGGCTAGATGAAACTATGATGCACGAAGATGGTGATCGAGAGTCCTATGGAAGGCTGCCAGTCACGCACCTTAAGTCGTTCAAGGACAACGTAGGTTGCATCCCTCGTAACCTATTTGGTATGCTTGATCTAGTTGCCATACGATTATGCCTCATTGATCAATATGATTTCGAAATTTTCTCCTTACAAGCACAAACATTTCGATTTTCAATAGTACGCTGCTCTGTACGGTGCTATCCTTACGTTTCTTCTTATGATCCATTTACCAAATCGCGTTTTCGTCTTGACTCTTGCATTTAATTATCATCCACACTTGTATCCGAACACCATGACTCTCGCTTAACTCTATCATACCAGAACAACGACGCCTTGATCTTTCACCTTTTGATACACCTTTATTTTCTTGTGTGGCTACCTACCGTGTCACGTACGCTATAGTCGATCAGCTTCCGCGCGTAATCGCTATTTACGCGTGAATGCTTGGTTGAAAACCAGGATTGACTGTCACTCTTGACCAATTTTGCTTGAAGGATTTTAGTTTACTTTTCTCTTGCCCTATTCACATAGAACTTGATTGTGTATGGTTTTTCACTTGAATAATGCAACATCGATATTGGTGATTGTTTGTGTTAATTTTAAATTTTTCGTTCACTTTTTTTTACCTGCGTGTACATCAACTTAAAATAATCGGGCTATCGATTTTATCCAACATTAGCGTAACCGTTTTGTTTCTCTCCACCCCACATCAAGCTACTGAAGATCGATGATGACAAAGAACTTTCATGTCCCCCTACAAAACGGGTGAAACCGGAAGAGGCAGTTCGCGAAGTCTCTCAGCCGAAGGTGAATTTTCAAACTTTTAATTACCAGTCCCTATTGGTTCATTCGTTTTTCTATTGCTACTTGTTGTTTGCACCTTGCAATGCATGTCGCGTTTATATCTTATTTTGTTTGTCCTCTTCAGACTGCCGCGGTCAGCAACATTACTGAACCAAAAATCACATATTTCTGGGAGAGATCAAATGGTCACGGTGTCAATAATTGTGAATCGAATGCACCCAAAGCAGAATCCGTGAACACATTCTCGGCATCGTCATTGCCCAGTAACAGAACTGTGTCTATAAAATATGAGGTGACTTACATTTTGTATTTTTTTAGGATTTACCCACGATTTCTGATATATCTCGGTTTCTTGTTGGTCGATTTTCTGCCAGTGCTGAACACATTATTTTGTCACGGATGTGCAATCGTGCAGCCAACACATGTATGTATGTATGAAATCACAACCCTGATCCAGGCAAAGTGCCGCACGGTCAGAGACTGCTCGTGGGGTAAGATACTGTCAGGTTGCCCAAGCCCAAACAGATGAAGGGAAAAATAGCAATGGCAGTGAGACTCCAGTGTGGACTCGCATGTAGCTCACTACCAGTGGCAAATCAATTTAGCACGGTGTTCACCATGTAATACATGAGTATTGCACGATTGTACATCCGTGCAGCCAACACAGGGCTAAATTGACCTGCCACCGGTAATGTGCTGCATACAGATACATGCTGTATTCTCGTTTTCATTTCAACTTTTCTTTTCCTGTCTGTCTATGCCCGGGCAGCCTGTCAGTATTTTAGCCCGTGTGCAGTCTGACTGTGCGCACTTTCACTGCATAATTTCCTGTTTGTGATTGCACACACAGTTGTCACCACTGAAATCACATACATGCATTACATACATTAGTCAGAATTTGCATAACTGTCGTTATGGTTATCGTTTCCGAACGCCTATCATGCTGTCTTTTACGCACATTTTCATATTCTGCTTGCCCGATTTTTTACGCCTTCGCTCATCTGCTTTTCCTGTTTAAAGCTGCTTGACACTTCCTTTCGTTTTACGTGGCTGCTTTCGTGATGATTATTCTGCCATCAATATCTATTATCCTTGCTGGCAGAAGAAGATATTTTAAGTGCCTAATATCAGACATCGTCGTCAGAAAACTGCACGACACGTTATGCTATCAGTTTAAGCCAGTGTAGACAGAAATTCGTGCACTTGATGACATTGAGACGCAACGTGGTTTTGTTTGTACCTCACAGCAGGTCTCAAGTGCCAATCAATATTTATCTATAGGGAAATGCTGTTTATTTGCTTCATGTCATTTTTATTTTGTTTTTAGCACGATTCACTTGAGTTCAATAAGAAAATCACTTTTGGCTGGGAACGTCCTGAAACGAATCTTATCGATACGCTCCATAAACCTGTGCTCACAACTGGGCCCACAGAACAGAAAACAGTGATGCAAAGCGCCTGCTCCACCCAACAACGCCTCCACGCACCCACCAACGAAGAAGTCCCGACGAATATTAAGGTACTTGCTTTCCTGTATTTACTCTTGAGTTGGCGCTCATTGACTGCCCTGCATAGACTTTAATATAATTTGTAAACCTATCAATACACATCTACTAGCGTTTCTCCGGAGACGCCAGAGTCGAACATGCCTCGTAATCTATCCAACTCAATATGAGTTGGAATCTTGCCGTGAATCACTTTTGTAATAAAGCTGAAAATCGTGGCAATGATAAAATTTAAGGATGATCCCACTTCAGTTATTATACTGTCAGTTTCTTCCTCAAATCGAGAATAACTTTTGTATGATCAACCAAATATCGAGCCAGGTAAGGAATAAAAGAATTTTTGAATTTCTCAGTTCTTGCATACGGGACGATATGTTGACTACGCGTAGCTGGGAACGATCTGCAAGCCATAAGGACCTCATGCAGTGGGTGTGCATTATCAGACGATATGACTGACCAATCTGTCACATTCACGAAAGTGTCGTTCGACGATCATATCACGAATTAACTCGGTGGAGGAAGAGCTCAATCTTGAAATTAATTTGATTCCTCTTCTGATCATCAAAAAATCCTTTTCAAAAAGACCAGGAAAACTTATAGGGGATGCGTAGATTAAAATGGGAACAATGCAAGAAAAAACAAAACATCTAACTACATCAGGAGGAACAGCTAAAGAACGAAGACGTAAGGCGTAAAATGATAACCTTCTAACCTTCAAGTACTGTGTAGTCACATGATCGGTCCATTTGAGACTCTGTGATAAAATGACGCCAAGATACTTGAAACATGCGCTTCTGCTGAAGTTCGAGCCATTGAAGGAAATCGTGGGAATTCCTTGAAACAGAGTTTCACGACGCTGACCAGCTAAGTTTGAAAATATTACCTTTTTGCATTTTTGAGGGTTTAACGATAAGCCGAGCGAGGATGACCACTGGCCAATGTTATTGATAATAAATTCAGATGTGGGAGAGTCAGCACGTCTATGGTGGTCAAAAACAACAGCAATGTCATCAGCATATTTTAGAATAAGAGTGGAATGAAAGCAAGGAAGATCAGAAATGTAGATAGAAAATAAGAAGGGGGAAAGTATTGCGCCTTGTAGAACACCGCGAGAAATCGTTACAGAATTGCATACTTTACCATTCACGGCAGTATACTGCACGCGGTCCTTAAAATAGGACGCTATCCAGTGAACTAGGTTCAGGGGTACACCACAATCATGAAGTTTTTTGAGCAAAGAACTTCTGATAACACTGTTGAAAGCGTTGGTGTAATCAAGAAAACAAACCTGTGCCGCTTTTGATTTCGAATCTAATGACCGGTCAGTTAGCAACGCGAGTGCGTCTACTGTCGAACGATTTTTGCGGTACGCGAACTGATGCGAATCTTCTACCTGGCAACTCGAAACAAGTCGTCGTAGCACTATACTTTCCAGTACTTTAAGTAGCTGCGACGTACACGCAATGGGGCGGTACTTCCCAGGATCATTTTTGGGGATTGGTGTAATACGTACCGGCTTCCAACTGTCAGGAAAAATACTTCTCTCAATGCATCTGTTGAAAATAGAAGAGATCGGCGAAGAAAGTTCACGTGCGCATTCTTTCAGCAAAAGAGGGGAAAGATTATCGGAACCTGCAGCCTTTGAGCGGGATACAGCGAAAAGTGACTGCATAACTTCCACTGAGCTTGTAAAAGTCGGAGTTGAGAAAGAGGATGGGGGTAAAACAAAATCATTGATTTCTTGGGTTCCATCAGGAGAAGATAAAAAAGATTCATTTAATGAATTTATATCACGGATAAAGAGAAGTACCTTTCTGTCTTCGCCACACAAACCTTTGAGCGCACTCCATAATTGGCGACTATTATTCGTTCTCAAAATTGATTTCACATAAATATCTCGCATGCGTTGAATCTCAAGCTTGATTAATGAAGACAGCTGAGAGACAGCGTGACGATCAAGATTTTTGAAAGCCTTTTCCTTCAGTCTTCGGAGGCGCTTCAATTTATTGGAGGAAAAACCATCAGGTCGAACAAAAATAGTTTCCTGTGGACAACATATATCAAAGCAAAAGTTTAGATAGGATGTAAAAACATCACATTCAAGGGAAACGTCCGGTTCGTTAAAAATGCGGAAGTCAGTGTCGCTTAGCATGGTCCTCAGAGCTGAAATATTGTCAGGTTCGCAGGTTTTACTGGTCACTTTTCGTCCGATTCTGCGAGTCATGTAACTATGCCCCATAGTTCCGTAGATTTTAGGGAGTATTGATATCACACAGTGATCAGAATTTCCAATCGGCGCAGATTTACGGGCATGAAAAATTTGTGGCGCATTAGTGAAAGCGTAATCCAGACAAGCTTCAGAACGCGTTGGAAAATGAACAATGTTCGAAAGCGACAAAAGAGAAAACATAGAAAGATTAGCGTGATTGAGGTCACCAGCAAGTAAGATCAAAGAGTTTTGGTAGGGAGCAAGTTCATTGAGAATTTCATCAAAAAATGCACGAAAATTGTTAGAAGGACAGTTGGGGACGATATACACATTTAAAAGAATAAATGAATGAAAGTTAGATAAATGCCGTGGTTTACATTCAACAGCAAGACAGGAAACTTCTGGTTTATCAAAGGTAAAAATAATTTTGCTAGAAGCACACCACTCTTTGCAAACAAAAGTTAAAACTCCACCACCACGATTTGCAATAGGACAGGTCCGATCCAAACGAAAGCTCTGAAAACCATCAATGTTAATCAAATCAGTGTCGATTTCAGAATGCAGCCAAGTTTCTTGAAACATAGCAACACCGTAACGAATAAAATGATTTGAACGAAGTAGAAGAGAAATTTCATCATATTTAGACCAAAAAGATCGCACATTAGATGATAAGATACAAGGTACTGGCATTCGAGAAATTGCGCGACGTCGACGAAGAGCAACTTGCCAACCTGCACGATGTTTTTGACTTTTTAGAAGATTTTCTT